>CAUYLG010021973.1:0-11073 GCA_963573385.1 Cacajao melanocephalus
GGGAGTTGGGGAGAGATAGCATAGGGAGAAATGCCAGATATAGGTGATAGGGAGGAAGGCAGCACATCACACTGCCGTGTGTGTACCTATGCGACAATCTTGCATGTTCTTCACATGTACCCCAAAACCTAAAATGCAATACAAAAATGAAAAAAAATTTAAAAAATAAAAATTGTAGGACCAACATTAAATTAGAATTTAATAAACTTAAACTCTCTTCTGGACAATTTATCTCCACAGGTATAGCATCCTGAGGGGTGTATAAATTAAATGCAAAAAATACCTGGTCCTCAGTGTGTAAATTGTTACAGACTTGATAACAGCAGACAAATCTATTTTTCCCACCACTTTTGTATTACACCATATATTGGTATTTGGGAGAGAAAAGGTTTTGTCATAACAGAAGTTATATAATTCTGCAGTGTTATTTCTCCTTGCCAGGACTCCCTATGGCTGAGGGCCTTAAGAGTCAAAAGATTTATAACCAATTAATTGTCCTAGGCCATAGAGGAATGCATATGGACAGGCATTCATTACTGCTTAAAATTATTATTTTAAGTAAAAGAAGACAATAAAATCAAAAGACAAGGTTACAAGACTGACTTATTTTTAACTTTTATGCATTGAGCTACTGTAAGCTTGGTTTCTGTTACAGACTTATAGCAATTAGCTATACAAAACATAAACATTGTTCTGAAAAGTGATTACAAAGAGAGAGAGAGAGATCTTTACAAAGTATAGTTGAGAGAATTATACCCAGGAGGCTTTGTTACAAGATATTTTATCGTGTTTGTAAATATTTTCCTTTAATTCTGTACAAGAAGAAAATTTTTTACAGTTGAGGTGGATGCAAAAGTGACACATAATAGTTTAGAAGGCAACTAACCCTGTTTTACCAACTGTTTGGGCATTTTTTTGTACCCCCTTCTTGATTCAGAGGGTTTGATCTTGACCTAATTTTATCCCTCAAAACCAGCCCTTAAAATCTTTTGTGCCCACCTCTTCCATGATGGGCCCTGGGCCTAGAGTGAGGCAGCTGGTATAGTTTTGCCAGCTGAGCATTAGCAAGGAAACAGATTCAGACCCAGTAGGATGTGAAATGAGGGAGATTCATATCTCTGGTCTTTAGAATACCATGATTTTGGTTTTCTTGAAAGTAAAACAAGGAGAGATAAATAACATTTATAGTTTGACAGTTTTAAGAGTAATTTGTGTGTTAGAACAGAAAAAGGAACCTATATCATTAGGATACGAATTAAAAACCTGAATAAAAATTATAATCTGGTACCTTTTAGAGGATTATTGTAGCCAAGAAATAATTATTTAATCTGTACTTAAAAGGTTAGGGCTGAAATCTAGTATTAAGTGTCACGATTTTAACTATTACTGAAATTGTGCAGACAACTATACTATTATAAAATTACAATCTGAATTTTTAGAGAACTCAGAAAGCTAAATTTGCTTACAAAGACATATTTTACCCAAATAACTTAAAAAAATTTTCCTGACCCTCCTTTAACCAGAGCAGCAGCTTTTAAGACTAGATGTTTGTTTATCTTGGAAATGTTATTTACAAACCAAACAATTCATTGAGAGCTATTAGGCACTATACAATTTAGCAGCCTCTTAGAATTAGTCCTAGGAGAAAGGCCCTCTGCTTATTAGGTAGCAAGATTCTATGTAAACCATTATTATTTTATCATGGAACTTTTTGGGAAACATTATTTCCATTCATATAGCTATAGTGTCAATTAAAGCAAGGCAGTAAATGTCCCATCAAGTAGAACTTCTGTAGCTCAGATGTTGTTATGGAAAAGTACTCACAATTTTTGCCATCAGCCCCTATAAATGCTCCACACAAAAGGCTATACAGTGGTGGATTTACATGAGCGGACTGAAGTGTCTTCAGTTTTACAGTATTAGAAAGGGGAAAATATTCTCCAGTTAGATACAGTTCATTTTCATAAGACATTTAGGTAAAAGGAGTTACAAATACCTTACATAAAGTTTATTTAAACATCTTACATTTTATAGTTCTATTAACCTGTATGTTTTTATGTTCTGGTCCCAGGAAGCATTTTTTTTACCCCCAGACCATTTTACCTTTTCTGGTGAAAAGGGTTGGGGTCCCTAGTAGGGAACTGCATCTGTAAGATCTATGAGGGACAGCAGATTTGATAAGGCTTCTTAAACAGACCTATGATTCTGTGGGAGGGGCACCTATGTAAAGGAAGCTCCCTTAACCCCCAAATTTGACATGGCCCAGGTAAGAGACATTATTTGGTGGGAGGATATCCCAGTTGTTATAAGGCTAGTCCAACATGGCTTGCATATGAAACATATTAACTGCTTCATCTTGGACACTCCACTTGATATTTTATAGGGAGAGTTGGGCAGTCCCCTTCTCAGGGAAAACAGATCTTATAATGGCATTATCTGGCCCATTAAGCTGACTGCTTTCTAGGAATAATTCTCTGTGCATTTGGATCACATATACTCAGTGACTGCTCAGTAATGAGCTGTCCATCCTGCATTAATTCAGACAAGCTCTTAAATTCTATAGCATTTAAAATTAAGAATTTTGTCCTTAAAGTAGTTATTTTAAAGAAGCTGAATGATACCAATCTACAAAACAGAACAATTCCTTTACATTATACCCTTTAAAAAGTCCTTCTTACTAACCTTATTACAACTTACATAGTTCGTTCACAACATGTTTACACTGTTTTGCCTTAAATATCTCTCTTTCTTGAACAACCTCATTATTTTTATTTTAGGACAAAACTTTCCCACGCAAGATTCTTTCTTATATAAAATTACTTTCCTCTTTTACCAGAAATACCACTTCATATCTTTAACTTTCTCTACAGCTCTTATTTCCTGATTTCTTTACCTTATTTCATATATAACCCTTAAATAAGCTTTACCTTTAATAAGAACATTTTTTAAATGATTTTTCATAATTCTTAAATTGGAAATTGCCCAGATACTTAATACCAATTAATAACCTTAGTTCCTAAATTATGACAAGTTTGCTTGCAAGCATTTATTCCATTGCATTTATCTGTTTAATTTAATAGTTTACCTAGATTATTTACAATAAACTGTGATAGCCAATATTTAAACTTATTTTCCTAATTACCATTTTTATAGCTATGGATTTCAGGTACTTACTTAAGTAATAAAACTTATGATTAAATTTAAGGGTATTTATACCAACAACTCAGGATTTAGCTGTTTTCATTTAACGTAACAATATTTCCTAAGCATATACAAGCAAGAATCATTCTGTCTTGGGCTGGGTTTTATAATTTATAACCCTTATGGAAAATCTTACAGTCTTCTGCAGGAATAAACATAAAACAACTTAATAAATGTAAACAAAATGCTAACAATTCTAAAGACATTGCTGGTATTATTTTGCCAATAGTTTTAAAACTGGATTATAGTAAAGATCTTACTTAAGTCATGTGAACTTGAGAAAACATTTGATTAGTCTTTTAAGATCTAACATTAAGCACGTTTATGTATTTTTAAGTTAATTGATTAGAGCTCTTTATATATTTTTAGAAGTTAAAATATGTGTACACAACATATACATATATGGAGCACATCTTATAGATTCATAAAGATCTCCTTTCTTCCACTTTTTTCCTTACTCTAGGCAGCTGTCAGCTAAATAACCTTAAATTTGCATATTAAAGGAAATTCAGGTGAAAATCAGATAGCAAAATTTACATCATCAGGTAAGAAGAGATAGTCTGACATGCTAGAAATTTAAAATGGATTCAGTTGCCAATTGAAAATAAAATTATAGGAGTCTATTATAAACACCTTCAAATATATAGACATATATGTATATACCCACATACACACACACACACACACACACACACAGTTCCCATAGCCATTACTTCAGTACTTTAGCCATGAGATAAATACAATTTTGCCAGATTGCAAAAACAACACAACACTGTTAAATCCAAACAGTGGTTTTTATCTCTGTAGAAATGTAACAGCTGATTTAAAGCAGGCAGAAAAAAAATAGAACTTAGAAACTCTGTGATTTGCACGTCAACATTAGGACTATTTTTCCTTAATGTCAATGTGCCCTAAGACCATATTACTTCCATTTTATATCAACTCTGGCAAGTAGAGGTGCCATAAAAAATACAGCGTGCCTGAAAGGGGGGTCATTCTCCTTATTTTATCCTATTCTTTATTATTTGTTTCCTGAGCTGTAGCCTAGGGGTTTCTTATGTGTGGTGGATTGATGTGTGCTGCTTGTAGGCAGGACTTCACCGTGTGTCACCACTGAGAAAAAGGGTACCTGGCTCTTAGTTGATTATCTCCTAGATCTGGAAGGAAAGAAGTGAAAAACAAGGGGGAAAGAGGATTCTCCATAGGATGTAGATTTTTCCCACAAGAGATTTTGCAGGGTGATTTCAAGGTATGGCAAGGAAACATATTTTGGGGTAAAATATTTTGATTTTCTTTCTTATTATGCCAGAGTCAGGTTAGAAAGTAAGTGATGATATACAGGGTTAAATAAAACCCATCTGATGACAGTTTATGGTTTGTAGAGCATGACTCCCAAGACCTGTTATATGGGAAATCTGGCAAGAGAAAAAAATCAGAGCTTAGTCTTAATGTCTCTAGATTCAATCAGTCTACATAACTGAAAGATTGACACTTGGACCTACATCGCATCATAACCTCCTCATTTCTTCCTCTGGCAAGCACATTTTATTCTCCATTTCTAAGTGTCTGACTTTTTTACATTCTACATATAAGTAAGATTACATGTACTTTTCTTTCTGTGTCTGGCTTATTTCACCTAACATAATGTCCTCCAGGTTCATCCACGTTGCCACAAATAATAATATTTCCTTTTTTTTAGGCTAAATAGTATTTCATTGGTTTTTTTAGGCTAAATAGTATTCCATTGTGTTTATATACCCCTTTTTTAACCCATTCATCTATTGATGGACATTTAGGTTGTTTCCATTTCTTGGCTATTGTGAAACATATTGCAATGAAAATGGAAGCTCAAATATTTCAAAAAGGTGCTGATTTTATTTTCTTTGGGTACATACGCAGCATAAGTATTGCTGGGTCATATAGTGGTACTATGTTTAGTTTTTCGTAGAACTTCCTACTCTATTTCATAATGACTGGTACCAATTTACATTCTCACCAACAGTATACAAAGTTTCCTTCTTTCACATCCTCCCCAGTACTTCTTATCCCTTGTCCTTTTGATAATAGCTATCCTAATAAGTATAATTTTATTTGCATTGTGGTTTTATTGGATTTCCCTGATGATTTAATGGTGTCCAGAACTTTTTAACCTGTTGGCCATTTATATGTCTTCTTTGGATAAATGTTCATGTCTTTGCTCGTTTTTAAATCAGGTTGTGTGTGGGGTTTTTCTGTTGTTTTTTGTTTCTGCTAGTGAGTCATGTAAGTTCTTTTGGATATGAACTTTTTATCAGATATATGATTCACAAATATTTGCTCCCATTTCATAGATTTCCTTTCCATTTTGTTGATTGTTTCATTTGCATTGTTCTGCATTGCAGAAGCTTTTTAGTTTGATATAATTCCATTTGTTTACAGTTGGCTTTTGTGCTTGAGCTTTGCCAAATTCATTGCCAAGGACAATATCAAAGAGTTTTTCCACAATGTTTTCTTGGAGAAATTTTGTTTTCAGATCATATATGTATATCCTTAATCTATTTAGACTTGATTTTTGTGTGTTATGTAAAATAAGAGTCCAGTTTTATTATTTTGCATGTACATATCCAGTTTTCAAAACAACATTTATTGAAGACACTATATATTTGTGCCCTTATCAAAAATTACTTGAACATATATGTATGGATTTATTTCTGGGCTCTCTATTCTATTCCACTGGTCTATTCATATGTTTTTATACCAGCACCATACTGTTTTAATAATTATAGTTTTATAGTATAACATGAAATAGGAAGTGTGATGCCTTCAACTTTGTTTTTGTTTCCTCAAGATCGCTTGGATCATTTGTAGTCCTTTGTGGTTCTATGTAAACTTTAAGATTTTTTTCTATATCTGTGGAAAATGCCATTAGAATTTTAATAGGAATTGCATTGAATCTGCTTTGAGTAGTATGGGCATTTCAACAATATTAATTCCTCCAATCATTGACCAAAGGATATCTTTTCATGCATCTGTCTTCTTCAATTTCTTTCCTTAGTATTTTATAGTTTTTAAGATCTCAAATAAACATCATAACTTTATACCTCAAGGAGCTAGAAAAAGGAGAACAAACTAAGCCCAAAGTTAGCAGAAGGAAGAAAATAATAAAGATGAAAGCAGAAGTAAATAAAATAGAGAATAGAGAAATAGTTGGAAGAAAAACAATGACACCAAATTTACTTTTTTAAAGCTAAAATTGACAAAGCAATATCTAGACTAAGAAAAAAAGACTCAAATTAATAAAGTCAGAAATAAGAGGAGACATTACAACTGATGTCACAAAATAAAAAGGACCATAAAAGATGATTATGAACAACTGCACCTCAACAAACTGAATCACCTAAAAGAAATGTATTCGATTTATTTAAAAAACATATTACAAGAATACATTGGTTATATGATTGCATTCAAAGGACAGTAAAAATTAATTTTTTCTCATGAAACAAGAGGTTCAGAGTTAGTTATTGCTGGCTCTGCTGCAGCTGCACAAAGATGCAAAATCCAAGATTGCTGTGATTCCTTTGACCTTTCCCTCATAATTCCATGAGGCATTATACTGCAGCTTCAGCCATCATGTTCTCATTTCAGGAAAGGGCAGGGCCTATATAAGAAATGCAAAACTTCTCTAGACATCTTCAGATTTCCAATTATGTTTAATTGGACATAATGCAATCATATGGTCATCCCTAACTACAAAGCAGGCAGGAAAATATTGTATTTAGTAGGGTACATTGATTAGCTTCACCCCTTAAAAGTCTTAATTCAGTTAATAATAGAGAAGGAGGGAATAAATGTTAGATAGGCATGAACATAATATAAATGAATATAATACAAATGGGATCAATCCTGAAGCAAAAGCTTCACAATGTAAACAAAATAATAATACTTTTATCAATATAATGAAATAAACCAAAAAAGCCAGTGATAATTAATTCTAGTCATGAGACAGAACTAACCTGTAGTTGAGACAATTTCTTCATCTTCCATTTTTGGAAGTCAAAATATACTATTTGATTTCTAAATTTGATACAAATGGAGTCAAGTATAAATTTTATAAGAGGAAAAAGAATTATGCATCAGTTATGGTTTTGTTCCACTACATGAAGTAGATAAATCTAAAATAACACAGGTATAAAGATATATTATTTATCTTCCATATAAATAAACTGCTTATTGTTAAGGGGTTGGACTGGAGTTGCTTGATGTCAAGAAAAAGGTTCTTTCTTCTACCTTGTGACTCTGCTGCCTTTGTATGTTATCTCCTGGTCCACAAAGGCTTCCCAAATTCTAGCAATCTTATTCACTTTCCAGGTGACAGGATGGAAAAATGACAGAAGAAATACATGCCTTCTTTCCTTTTAGAAGTTTTCAGAAATCCTATACCACACTTCTGTTACACTTCCTCAATCACACTTAACGATTCGTCACACCTATTTGCAAACTAAACTGGAAAAGCTGTCTCCTAACTGTGTGTACTGCTCTCCTGAAAAAAATCAGGGAGTACAAATGTGGGACTGGCAACCAGTAGTCTCTGTCACAATTAAAAAGGGAAAATCAGTGTTTCAAATCACCAGAAGGGGCTAAGCTAACACAATATTAATACAGAGAACAATAATAAAAACAACCGAAAAGCGACATAAAATAAGAATAAGCATAAATCAAAAAATCTCACTACTTAAAAAATACAACTCTCAGGTTGAGTTAAAAAAAAGAAGATTCGATCTGTGTCATAAAAAATACACAAAAAAAACCTAACCCCAAGAAGATGGGGAAAATTATACTTAAAACAATGCACAAATAGATAGCTCAAATAATAATTTTGTTATATGAAACTGTTGAATTCAGGGTAAATTTAAAAATTAGACAATAAAAGACACTTCGTAACAAAAAATTTTATATTAAAAATGAGAACATTTGATAAGTGCCATAAATGTATATAACAAATAATGTATCAGTGAGAATATTTAAATGTAAAACAGCAGGAAATGCCAAGAGAAAGCCACAGAAATATTATGGAAAAGAGAAATATTAAGTTACCTATGTAGACAAGAGGTTGAGTAACCAAAATATTAGGATTTTGGAAGAAAAATAAAATAAATAATGATTTATATCAACCTATGTATGCTGATAGCAAAAATTAACTTCTTTTAAAGGGTTTTAAAAATCTGACAACTTGATGTGATATTTGATCACAAAGAATACATGGACAAACTCCAAAAAGTAAAATAGTATGCAATATATTCTCTGACAAGAAAACAATAAACTACAAATTAACAAAAGGGAGGAGGATAAAGGATGAAAGAAAATTTAATTGCTTTAAAAGAGATTAACAGTTATTATAAAAAAGACTGGGGAGGTCCAGAGCACAGCTCCCAGTGAGAGACACACAGAAGATGCATGATCTCTGCATTTCCAACTGAGATAACAGGTTCATTTCAGTGGGACTAGTTGGAGAGTGGGTGTAGCCCAGGGAGGGTGAACTAAAGCAGGGCAGGGCACCACCCCACCCGGAAACTACAACCGACCGGAGAACTGGGGACTTTATCCCCTCAGCACTCCAGTTCAGATACTGCACTTCTGCCATATCCTTTGCAACCCACAGTCCAGCAGAATGCTGCTGGGCTGAGAAGTGTCACAAGTTGCCAGCACAGATCTGAGTGACAGCTCTGACCAGCTCAGCACCACGAGCTGTCCACACAGAACTGGGCAGAGGTTTTGGCTAGCATCGAGAGTGCCTGCAGGATGGATCTACCCACAACCCAGAAAGAGAAAGAGCTGAAAGCAGGGAGACCGGTCATACAGCTTGGCAGTTCCCACTCCCAAAAAGACCAGCAAACTGAAGCCCTCTGGCTTGAGTTTCTCAACCAGCACATCAGTTCAAGCTCGACCCAGGATGGTCAAGCCTGGTGGGGGCAAGGGTATCTGCCATTGACAAGGCAGGTCTAATCTCACCCATGTAAACAAAAGCCAGAGGAAGCCTGCACAGCAGCCAGGCTGAGTCTGAGTTACCCCAGCAGCACCTCTGCAGACAGACAAGGGACAGACTGCCTCCTCAAGAGGCTCCCTGACCCCTGTATAATGCATTAAAAAAAAAAAAGGCCTCATATCGCAGAGGGGCCAGACATAGAAGGAAAATTAAAAAACAAAAAGTAGCTTCAACATCAACAGAGAGTACATCCACTCAGAGACCTCATCTGAAATTACAAACTTAAAATATCAAATGTAAATAAACCCACGAAGATGGGAAGAAACAAGTGCAAAAAGGATGAAACCGTCAAAGACCAGAACACCTCTCCTTCTCCAAGGGATCACAACTTCTCACCAGCAAGGGAGCAAAACAGGATGGAGAATGAGTTCGATGAATTGACAGAAGGAGGCTTCAGAAGGTGGGTAATAACAAACTTCTCTGAGCTAAAGGAACATTATCTAACCTAATCCAAAGAAACTAAAAACCTTGACAAAAGGTTAGACAACATGCTAACTAGAATAATCAGCTTAGAGAAGAACATAAACAATTTGATAGAGCTGAAAAACACAGCACGAGAACTTCCTGAAGCATACACAAGTTTCAACAGCCAAATCGATCAAGAAGAAAGGATATCAGAGATTGAAGATCAACTCAATGAAATAAAATGAGAAGGCAAGAAAAGGAAAAAAAAAAAGGGTGAATAGAAATGAAGAAAGCCTCCAAGAAATATGTGAAAAGACCTAATCTATGTTTGATAGGTGTACCTGAAGAGGATGGGGAAAATGAATCCAAACTGGAAAAACACTCTTCTGGATATTATGCAGGAGAACTTCTCCAACATAGCAAGGCAGGCCAACATTCAAATACAGGAAGTACAGAGAACACCACAAAGATAGTCCTCAAGAAGAGCAACCCCAAGGCACACAATTGTCAGATTCACCAGGTTGAAAAGAAGGAAAAAATGCTAAGGGCAACCAGAAAGAAAGTCCTGGTCACCCACAAAGAGTCACAGCAGATCTCTTGGCAGAAACCCTACAAACCAGAAGAGAGTGGGGGCCAATATTCAACATCCTTAAAGAAAAGAACTTTCAACCCAGAATTTCATATCCAGCCAAACTAAGCTTTATAAGTGAAGGAGAAATAAAATCTTTTATGGACAAACAATTGCTGAGAGATTTTGTCACCACCAGACCTGTCTTACAAGAGCTCCTGAAAGAAGCACTAAACACAGAAAGGAACAACCAGTACCAGCCACTACAAAAATGTACCAAATGGTAAAGACCAACAATGCAATGAAGAAACTGCATCAACTAATGGACAAAACAACCAGCCAGTAACAAAATGGCAGGATCAAATTCACACATAACAATATTAACATTAAATGTAAATGGCCTAAGCCCCAGTCAAAAGACACAGACTGGCAAACTGGAAAAAAAGTCAAGATCCATTGGTGTGCTGTATTCAGGAGAACCATCTCACGTGCAAAGACACACACAGACTCAAAATAAAGGTATGGAAGAAGATTTACTAAGCAAATGGAGAGTAAAAAAAAGCAGACATTGCAATCCTAGTCTCTGATAAAATGGATTTAAACCAACAAAGATCAAAAGAGACAAAGAAGGGCATTATATAGTGGTAAAGGGACCAATGCAACAACAAGAGCTAATTGTCCTAAATTATATGCACCCAATACAGGAGCACCCAGATACATAAAGCAAGTTCCTAATGACCTACAAAGAGACTTAGACTCCCACACAATAACAGTGGGAGACTTTACACTCCACTGTCAATGTCTGACCGATCAATGAGACAGAAAATCAACAAGGATATCCAGAACTTGAACACAGATCTGGACCAAGTGGACCTAA
>CAUYLG010021974.1:0-83236 GCA_963573385.1 Cacajao melanocephalus
AAGATGATCCGTGGCTCTAAGGTGATCACATGATTCTCAGGTAATCCCATGGCTCTAAGATGATCCCTGGATCTAGGAGATCCCCTGGCTCTAAGATGATCTGTGGCTCTAAGGTGATCACATGATTCTCAGGTAATCCCATGGCTCTAAGATGATCCCTGGATCTAGGAGATCCCCTGGCTCTAAGATGATCCATGGTTCTAAGGTGAGTGCATGATTCTCAGGTAATCCCATGGCTCTGAGATGATCCCTGGACCTAGGATGATCCCCTGGCTCTGAGGTGATCCATGGTTCTAAGCCTGTAGGATCCCAAGACCCCTGGAGTGTCTGGGTAGCTGTGTGTAGGGGAGGGGGTACAGGAGGGACATCCAAGGCATCTGCCCAGTAGAAAGCCTGGCTTTACCTGTTGTGGCAGGTGGTGGCCCGGGTGCTGGCACTCCGGCACTGGCAAAAGATGAACTGATCTGTGTGCACAGAGCGTTGATACTGTCACTGTCACCGGCGCCAGGAGGCTCCAGCTCAGGCACTGGGAACAGGGCAGGACAGAGGTCAGCAAACAGGCCCAGGCCCTGCCACAGCCCTGCCCTTTACCCCACACTTGCGGTGGCCCTCCCTTCTGACCTGGGTCCTTTCCTGCTGTAGAAACTAAGTGGCCATGGCCACCAAATACCTGTGCATATGTGGGTGTCACATCTGAGTGGCAGAATGACCAAGTTAGTGTGTGACAGCTGACAGTGACAGGGACCTCAAACCAAGGACCTCAAGATCTGTGTGTGGCCACAAACCAGAAGAGATGTTGAAATATTTAGCAACATATATTAGTTTAAAAACATGCCCAACCACGTGCATGGCAAGGACATGGGCCCAGTCTGAATGGATGCTGGTCACATGGCCACTCACTGGCTGGGGATCGTTTGTCCAGCTCTGGGCAGAGAAGTGGGGCCCTGTGCACCCCACCCGGCCTGGCCTATAGCAAACATTATGAGAGCAGAGATGCATCTTTGCCAGCAAGGCAGGAGACATCAAGCAGGCAAGGTGGCCCTGCAAGGGCATGGGATGAGCAAGGTACCCATCCAAATAAACAATTAAGGACTGCCACATGTGATGCGGGACAAATGTCTGTGACTTTTTAGCCAATGGCTGCCTCCAAGGGGCCATGTAGATGCTCCAGTGAACATCAGAACTGGCTGCAGGAGGCAGCAGGTGTGCTGTGGGGGCCCAGGTGGGACGCCATTGTTGACAGTGACTGTGCACGTTCATCCAAATAGGCATGCAGCTTCCGAGGGTGTGGCGCCAGAGTGTGGCTGGAGTCCAAGTGTATGGCATCCTGATGCGTGACTCCCAGGTGTGAGAGCATCCGCTGTGTGATCTATGAGTGTGTTTGCAGGTGTGCATGAATCCGTACATGTGGCTTTGGCGTTTGCACAAATCTGAGTGTGTGGTCTGTGAATGCGTGTAAATCTGGGTGTGTGATTTCTTTTGTATATATATATATATATATATATTTTTTTTTTTTTTTAAGATGGGGTTTCACCACAATGGCCAGGCTGGTCTTGAACTCCTGACCTCAGGTGATCCACCCACCTGGGCCTCCCAAAGTGCTAGGATTACAGGTGGGAGCCACTGCGCCCAGCCGATTTCTTTAATATTTATTTATTTATTTTTGAGACAGGGTCTCACTCTGTGGCCCAGGCTGGAGTGTAGAGGTACAATCCTGGCTCACTGCAACCTCCCCTCCCAGGCTCAACCAATCCTCCTGACTAGCTGGGACTACAGGTGCATGCCACTGCACCTGGTTAGCAATAATGGTTAATTTAAAGCATTTTTTTGTAGAGATGAGATCTTGCTGTGTTGCCCAGGCTGGTCTCAAACTTCTGAGCTCAAGTGATCCTCCCGCCTTGGCCTCCCAAAGTGCTGGGATTACAGGTGTAAGCCACCACATCTGGCGATGTGTGACTTCTGACTGTGATTTCGGACTGTGTGTGACTTGAGAGTGTGACTCTGAGTTTGTGACTTCCTGAGCATGTGTGACATGTGTGAGGGTGTGACATCTATGTGGGTATGGGAAATTTCTTTGTGGCAAGTCACATCCAAGTGAGCATGCCGCTGGCCGCAGGAGGGTGAGGCTTCCAAATAAATCCTGGAGCTCCTGCCACCTCTCAGGAGCGTGTGTCACAGCCCGGGGAGTGTGCCTGATGTCAGGCTGCATGAGGACAGCAAATGTGAGGGTGTGTGACGGCCAAGGAGTGCTGCAGGCGTGGAGTGAGTGTGCGTCACTCTCAACAAGGGTTGGCATCTGCTCCACGGTTACCTTTCAGAGCAGCCCAGCTTCCTGGATACAGCTCAACATGCTCCCACACCAATCCCCAAGGCCATAACGGGTAGGCGATGCAGATTTGGCATCCGGAAGCAAGAGGGTGGGCCAGACCACATGCTTCACTGGCTGCTGGCAGGGAAGAGAGCCCTTCTGCCTGCCTCCCTCAGGCGAAATCTCAGTAGCATGCCAACTCTGTCTTCTCCCCTTCCCATGGCAGACATTGCTCTTAATTTTTTTTATTTTTTTGAGACAGGATCTCACTCTGTTGCCCAGGCTAGAGTGAAGTGGTGCAATCTTAGCTCACTGCAGCCTCAACCTCCTGGGCTCAAGCAATTCTCCTTCCTCAGCCTCCTGAGAAGCTGAGACCACAGGCATGCACCACCACACCTGGCTAGTTTTTGCATTTTTTTGTAGAGACAGGGTTTAGCCAAGTGATCTGCCTCAAGTGATCCTTGAGCCCCTCCTGGGCTCAAGTGATCTGCCTGCCTTGGCCTCCCAAAGTGCTGGGACCACAGGCATGAGCCACTGCACCTGGCTAGACATCACTTTTAGATCATGATCTACACCACCTGTCTCCTTTCCCTGGCCCATGGCAGACATTAGTAATCAAACACAATGCTTTTTTCCCCCACGGGCTCTTTGCTCACCTTACCTGTTACCTGGCCAGACCTCATGGCTCCCCTGGCCAAGTGCTAGAAAAAACAGATCCTTGTAACTCCATCTTCCCCCAAGGAAAACAGGACCTTTCTATCTCCTCTCTCCTACCACCACCCATGGCAGACACTACCAATCAATTATGATGTGTCACTCCTTTTTTTCATGATGGGTACTGGCTCTGCTTAACTCTGTGCCCACAACCAATGTCCCTGATCCATCATTCTGGCCCCAACCCATGGGATCTCTGAGCTCACTGGTGCCCTGCATGTCATGTTTCTACTGACCAAATTCTGGGAGTCTCCCCTTTGGGTAAAAACATAACACTCCGGCTACTCTCTCTTCTCCCTTGCCCACGACAGACACTTTAAGGAAATCATGATTGCTAACTAATCACAACGTGCACCATCCTTCTCGTTTCCCGTAACCACAGCAGATGTTGCCAATTGATCATGATTTGTGACGTCTTTTCTGCCATCCCTTGATGCTCCCTGCCCTAGGCAGACATTGCTAATCCATCACAATCTTCCTTTTCTCTGAGCCTGAGGAATACCTATATCCTTCACCTAGCCAGATCTCATGGGCAAATGCTTGGAGGGCGGGAGTATTAACCTACAGTGCTTCAGTCTACTCCTGAGCAAAAACAGGCCATCTGTGTTGCTTCTCTTCTTTCCCCGGCCATGGCAAACTTCCTTACCCATGCCAACTTCTTTGTCTATAGCAGGCTTTGCTAACCAATCATGATGTGCATCATCCTTCTCCTTTTCCTTAACCACAGCAGACACTGCTAATTGATCATAATTTGTGATGCCTTTCTGCTATCCCTTACTCATAGCAGATATGGCTTATCAATCCTGATTTGTGCCGTCTCTTTCCTCTCCCTTGCCCGTGGCAGAACTTGCTAATCGATCATGATGTGTTCCACCTTTCTCCTTTGCCCGTGGCAGACGGTGCTAATCAAGTCCAACGTCCTTTCCCACTGGGCCCAGGGCTCACCTGTGCCCTTCACCTGGAAGTCAGTGCGGCGCTGCAGCGTGGATGGCAGCTCATTCAGCCGTAGGCTCAGCTGCCGTTTGAAAGGCGAGTTCTTCTGGCTGAGTGCCGGGAACCCACGGAAGGAGCCCTGGCGAACCAGCTGCTCCAAGGGGGCATGGCGCCGGGGGATGGCGGCCGCAGTGGTACCTGCAGCCACAGGAGTGCCTGCCTCACCCTTCTCACCGGGTGATGTGGTGGCTGGTGTTGGGGACACGTGCCCAGGCTGGGCAGGGCCAGGAGCCACAGTGGGGGCTGCTGCTGCCTCTGCTGGAGACATGGGGGAGAAGGATGATTAGAGATCATGGCATTCGAGGCCTCTCCCACCTGGTCCTCTTGATCATTCTCCAAGGCTGCCTTCCTTGCCCAGTGAGTCCTGCCTTTAAGCTGGTCAGAGCCCTGAGACATCCCTCACCCCCACCCAAGTCAAGATTCCCTTCCCCAGAACCCCGTTGGATAAACCATCCCCCAGGCTCAGCCTCCGCGTCTCTCCAGGTCCCTGCCCCTGATCTGTCTTGCTCTGCTGCTGTAATCATGCTTCCCTCTACGACCCTCTCTTTCCCTTTCTGACCATTTAACAAACACTTATTTGGTGCCGGAGCAACATTATCAGGCGTTGTTCCAGATGCTTTGCAAGTATTCACTCATTCAATCCACACGACCACCCACAGGGTTGACATGATCACCATTTAACAGATGTGGAAACTGAGGCCCAGCAAAGGCCCAGTATGATTTGCCCAAGTCACACTATTAGGAAGGGACAGGCTGACTCCAGAGCCCATGCTCCAAATGACGGCCCCGACCTGTCTCCCTCTGGCCTGTCTCTCCCTATCGCGTTGTCTTTCTCTGTCACTGTCTGTTCCCTTGTCTCCCACTTGCCAGCCTTCTTCCCACCTCAAGTAGCTCCTCCCTTCCTCCAGTCATTCTAGATAGACATGGCTTGGATGCTTCATCCTCTGAAAAGCTTTCTAGATTATTCCAGCCCCTCAGCCTGGCTCCCTCCACTTGGAGTCTGTTCTCTGTCCTCTGGGAGGAAACCTGACCTCCCCACTCAGCAGGAGAGGCAGGCTCTTCAAGGTCAGGGCTCCCCTCGCCCCTGCCAAACCACAAACACACACCTGTCCTCCTACCAAGGCCTCCCTGAGCTGCGGCCTGAAAGCCACGGAGCTTGAACTCAGGCCCAGAGAGACCCTCCCAGAAGGATGTCACCCCATGCGGCTTCTCCCATCGTCCAGGGTGACACAATAGGGCACCCATGCAGGCCTGGCCCAGGGCAGCGGAAACAGCCCAGGACAGGTTGGAACCAGGAAACCACCTGTGCCCCTGCTCACTGTGTGACCTCAGGAAGTCCCCTCCCCTCTCTGGGCTCCAGTTTGCCAACTGGAAACCTGGGTAAACATCTCAATGCTACCTCCCAAGCCTCCAAGAGGATCATTTTAGGTAGTGAATGTTAAATGCTTTGGAATCCAACAAAAGCGTGGCTGGGTGCAGTGGCTCATGCCTATAATCCCAGCACTTTGGACTTTTAGTAGAGACAAGGTTTCATCATGTTGCCCAGGCTGGTCTTGAACTTCTGACCTTAAGTGATCCACCCACCTCGGCCTCCCAAAGTGCTGGGATTACAGGCAGGAGCCACAGTGCCTGGCCCAAAGCATGCCTTGCTTTATAAACTGTTGCGTCCCTGTACCTCTGTAGCCCCTACTCCGACACTGGGTCCCTTGTGCCCACTCTGTGACCTGATGGTGCTCGGGGCAGCACCCACCTTTCTTCTTGTCTGGGGCCTCTCGATCCGTGGGCCGCCCACCCCCAGACAGACGGAAGGAGCCCTCGCGGGCGAAGCTGGTGCGGCTGGCATCAAAGGCGGCCGTGACCCCACATTCCTTCTCCCGTCGCTGTTTTCGCTCCAGGCAGGCGGCAAAAGCACAGCCCACAGCGTGGCTCAGCCTCTCGCCCTGTGGGGAGAAGATGGGCGGGGGTTTGAGGCACTGGGCAGTGCGGCGGGGGGGCCAGGGTTGCTGGGTTACAGCTGCTAGGGGCTGGGTTGCCCCGGATGAGTCCCTGCACTTCTCTGGGCCTCAGTGCTCATCTGTACCATGAGAAAAGGCTGGAAATGACAGCTCCAAGTGAAAGAAGCCAGAAACCAACAAGTGGCTGTTGTATGGCTCCACTTACCAGACATTCTAGAAGAGGCAAAACTAATCTGTGGTGAAAAAAGTCAGAACAGACTGGGAGTGGTGGCTCTCACCTGTAATCCTAGCACTTTGGGAGGCTGAGAAGGGAGGTTCGCTTGAGCCCAGGAGGTCAAGGATGCAGGGAGCTATGATCGCGCCACTGCACTCCAGCTTGGGCAACAGAGCGAGACTCTGTCTCAAAAAGAAGTCAGGCCGGGCACAGTGGCTCACGCCTGTAATCCCAGCACTTTGGGAGGCCGAGGCAGGTGGATTAGGCGGTCAGGAGTTCAAGACTAGCCTGGCCAAGATGGTGAAACCCCATCTCTACTAAAAATACAAAAATTAGCTGGCCATGGTGGCAGGCGCCTGTAATCCCAGCTCTCAGGAGGCTGAGGCAGAGAATTGCTTGAACCCAGCAGGGAGAGATTGCAGTGAGCCAAGATCGTGCCACTGCACTCCAGCCTGGGCAATGGAGCAAGACTCCGTCTCAAAAAAAAAAAAGTCAAAAGAGTGGTGGTTTCCTATGGGGTGGGGAATGACAGCAAAGGGGTATGAGGGGCTGACTGGGTGGTGGCGATGTTCTAGACATTGATGGGGGTTTGGGTACATGGGTGTATGCAGTTGCCGAAATTCGTTGATTGTACACTGAAGGCTTGTACACGGCATTGCCATGGACTAAATGTGTGTGTCTCTCTCAGTTCAAACGCGGAAGACCTCATCCACAGTGTGCTGGTATTTGGAGGTGGGCCTTTGGGAGATGAGAGTTAGGTCAGATCATGGTATTTGAGGTGGGGTCCTCATGAGAGAATTAATGCCCTTATTTATTAATTTTTTTTTCTGGGACAGGGTCTCACTGTGTCGCCCAGGCTGGAGTGCAGTGGCATGACCTCAGCTCACTGCAACCTCCACCTCCTGGCTTCAAGCAATTCTCCTGCCTGCCTCAGCCTCCCAAGTAGCTGGGATTACAGGCGTGCGCCATCACACCTGGCTAATTTTTATATTTTTCGTAGAGACGGGATTTTACGATGTTGACGAGGTTGGTCTCAAACTGCTGACTTCAAGTGATCTGCCTACCTCAGCCTCCCAAAGTGTTGGGATTACAGGCGTAAGCCACTGCACCTGGCCAGGATTAATGCCCTTATAAAAAAAAGAAAAAGGCCGGATGCAGTGGCTCACACCTGTAATCCCAGCACTTTGAGAGGCCGAGGCAGGGGGATCACTTGAGGCCAGGAGTTCGGGACCATCCTGATCAACCTGGTGAAATCCTGTCTCTACTAAAAATACAAAAATTAGCCTGGCATGGTGGCACGCACCTGTAATCCCAGCTACTAGGGAGGCTGAGGCAAGAGAATCACTTGAACCCAGGAGGCGGAGGTTGCAGTGAGCCAAGATCGTGCCACTGCACTCCAGCCCAGGGTGACAAAGCAAGCAAGATTCCATCTCAAAAAAAAAAAAAAAAAGGAAGGACCTACTGATACACGTGGCTCATGCCAGTAATCCCAGCACTTTGGAAGGCCAAGGCGGGTGAATCGCTTGAGTCCAGGAGTTCAAGCAGAGCCTGGGTAACATGGCAAAACCTCATCTCTACAAAAAATACAAGATTAGCCAGGCATGGTGGTGTGTGCCTATAGTCCCAGATACTCAGGAAGCTGAAGTGGGAGAACTGCTTGAACCCAGGTTGCAGTGAGCCAAGATCACACTGCTGCACGTCAGCCTGGGTGACAGAGAGAGACCCTGTCTCATTAAATAAATAAATAAATTAATTAATTAAAAACATTGCCAGGAGTGGTGGCTCACGCCTGTAATCCCAGCACTTTGGGAGGCCAAAGCAGGCAGATCAACAGAAGGTTAGGGGTTCGAGACCAGCCTGACCTACATGGAGAAACCCCGTCTCTACTAAAAATACAAAATTAGCTGGGCATGGTGGCACATGCCTATAATCCCAGTTACTGGGGAGGCTGAGGCAGGAGAACCGCTTGCACCCAGGAGGCAGAGGTTGTGTGAGCTGAGGTTGCACCATTGCACTCTAGCCTGGCTGACAAGAGTGAAACTTTGTGTCAAAAAAAAATTACACTAAGCGAAAGAAGCCAGACTTATATTATATGATTCCAGTAAATGAAATATTCAAAATAGGTAAATCCATAGGGACATAAAGCAGATTAGTGGTTGCCAGGGGGCTGGGGTAGGGGTGAGAGGGAGTGAATTGCCTAATGGAGATGGGGTCTCCTTTAGGGGTGATGAAAATGTTTCAGGACCACATAGAGTCGATGGTTAAACAACACTGAAAATGTATTAAATGCCATTGAATTGTATACTTTTAAATGATCAATTTTATGTGAATTTCACCTCAAGAAAAAAAAAAGTTGAACTTGGGGAATCCTGGGAATTCCACTGCTTAATGCTTAAAACTTCCTGTTTCCTCAGAAGTAGGAATGAATTCATCCAATCACACTCTTTACCCAGAGGACATGGTCCTACTCTTTTCCGGCTTTCATTCTCATCCCCAAATAGTTTTTTGGGGTTTTGTTGTTTTTTGTTTTTTTGAGACAGAGTCTCGCTCTGTCGCCTAGGCTGGAGTGCAGTGGTGCAATCTTGGCTCACTGCATCCTCTGTCTCCAGGGTTCAAGGGATTCTCCTGTCTCAGCCTCCAGAGTAGCTGAGATGACAGGCGTCCGCCACCACGCCCAGCTAATTTTTTGTAGTTTTAGTAGAGATGGGTTTTCACCATGTTGGTCAGGCTGGTCTTGAACTCCTGACCTCAGGTGATCTGCCCGCCTCAGCCTCCCAAAGTGCTAGGATTACAGGCATGAGCCACTGTGCCCGGCCAATACTTTTTTTTTTTTGAGATGGAGTCTCACTCTGTTGCCCAAGCTGGACTGCAGTGGTGCAATCTCAGCTCACTGAGACCTCTGCCTCCCAGGCTCAAGTGATTCTCCTGCCTCAGCCTCCCGGGTAGCTGGGACTACAGGCATGCGCCACTACGCCTGGCTAATTTTTTGTATTTTAGTAGAGATGGGGTTTCACAATGTTGCCCAGGGTGGTCTTGAACTCCTGAGCTCAGGCAATCTGCCCACATCAGCATCCCAAAGTGCTGGGATTACAGGCGTGAGCCACCTCACCTGGCCCTCACAAGAACACTCTAAATTGGGAACTGTGAGTATACCCTCTTCTCCAGATGAGGAAATTGGGCACACAGAGGTTATTTGCCCAAATGCAGGAAGCTTGCCAGGGTGGGGCTGGGATGCCAGAGCATGGGAGAGAAGAGTCGGACAGCTGTGGCAATACTCACAGAGTCCTTGAGAGCCAGGAAACAGTGGCAGATCCAGCGGCGAGTGGTCCCGTCACGGCAGATGTAGGAGAAAGCCTTGTCCAGGTTTCGGTCAGGAGCACAAAAGGAGACCTTTTCGATGGTCTGGTCGACCAGAAGATCCTAGGAGGGGCCGGGGAGGCCAGGAGAGGAGTGTGAACTGTCTTTCAAGTGTCCACTCAGCGTTCTCTGTGTCTGCTGAAATCTCGTCCTGAATGGGGTGGGGACCCAGCAGTCACTGAGACACCCTGTGCCCTGCCTGCAGAGGGCTCCCAGATCAGAGGGAAGATCAGACCCATCATGAGATGGGCAACCCAGAGTGACAGCCAGGCTGTGATGAGGGAGGCCCAGGCAGAGGCGTCAGGGCCAGGACTGGGGAGGCACAGGCACAGGGGTCAGGGCCAGGATGGCAAAAGCCAGCTTGGGGTCAATCAGGGAAGGCTTCCTGGAGCAGATATTAACTAGGAAAAAAAGTCAAGGAACAGTATTTTGGACTGAGGGACTGCCTGTGCAAAGGTGGTGATCTTGTTCTGTCATTAACCCAACTCTCAGCATATCCTGGGCACCTCCTGGGGCAGGCTCTGGGGTGGGGGCAGGGGATTCAAGGTGAGCAAACAGATACCCACATCGTGGCCTCATAGTGCTTCCTTCTGGCTGGGCAGGGTGACAGTAAACACTTAATGGCTAACATTCATTGATCTGAGCAGTTATGACGTACCAGACCCCATTTAAATAAATTTTTTTTTTCAAATGAAGTCTTGCTCTGTCACCTAGGTTGGAGTGCAGCGGCGTGATCTCGGCTCACTGCAACCTCCGCCTCCCAGGTTCAAGCAATTCTCCTACCTAAGCCTCCCAAGGAGCTGGGATTACAGGCACGTGCCACCACGTCCGGCTATATTTTGTATTTTTAGTAGAGGTGGGGTTTTACCATGTTGGCCTCTCAGACTCCCGACCTCAGGTGATCTGCCCACCTCAGCCTCCCAAACTGCTGAAATTACAGCCATGAGCTGCCGTGCCCAGCCCATATTTTAAATTTTCTTAAGGCTGATCGTGAACTCCTGGCTTCAATGGGTCCTCCCAGCCAGGCACTATTTCAAATAACTGCATATGCTTTCTCATTTAATGGTATGGTCTATTATAATCCCTATTTTTATTTTTTTGAGACAGAGTTTCGCTCTTGTTGCCCAGGCTGGAGTGCAATGGCACAAATTTCGGCTCACTGCAACCTCCACCTCCTGGGTTCAAGCTATTCTCCTGCCTCAGCCTCCCAAGGAGCTGGGATCACAGGCACCCGCCACCACATCCAGCTAATTTTTTCTATTTTTAGTAGAGATGGGGTTTCACTGTGTTGGCCAGGCTGGTCTCGGACTCTTGACCTCAGGTGATCCACCCTCCTCAGCCTCTCAAAGTGCTGGGATTACAGGCGTGAGCCACTGCTCCCGACCTATAATCGCCATTTTTTAGATGACACAACTGAGACCCAGAGGGGTTAAATCTCATGCCCAGGGTCCCTAAGCTGGGATCGGAGCTGAGGCAGCTGCTCCAGTCTCTCTCACCCACAACCTATGCCAGTTCCCAAATAATCACAGCATTTATTCCTGAGTTATGACATCGGAGAGAGCACACGGCATTGTCTAGAAGGTCCCTGCGGGAGCGATGTACAGAGGAGGCAGGAAGGCATCCTCAGCCCCCATTCTAGCAGGTGAGCAGACAGGCCCCCAACGCCCACCCCACAGGCCTCCTACCTTGGTCTTGTCATCTACCACTCGGAGCCCATCGGCTGACACCCACAGGACAGACTTCACAGACTTCCGGCCCATCTAGGGGGAGGTAGGGGAACAAAGGAGCCAGGTCAGGGCGCCTCTCCCTGTCTGACCTTGCTCCCTCCCTCGAGCCAGCCCCCTCACTCACCGCCTTCAGCTTCTTCACCGCGTCTTCACACACGTGCATCCCCCGTGACTCCTCCACCTCCACGTGGCCCAGGTACTTGGGTTGGAGGGAATGGGGGGACATGAAACAGCACAGTAATCATTCATTCTCAGCGTTCGCTGAGCATCTGCTATGCAGCAGACAATATTCTAAGCACGTGTCGTGTATGCAATCATTTATTCTGCACCGCAGCGCTACAAGGTGGAGACCCCATTCCTAGTCTAGAAACGCAGATGAGGAAACTGATGCACAGCACACAGCAATGATTCCGGTCTAGCTATACCTTGAGGCCCTAACCTGGCTCTGTGGTCCTCCTGAGAGCCAGTATTTGCATCTCTGCGCCTGAGGACTGGCCACGCAAAGCTGCTCTGCCCACCCTGAAGTGGCTAGAAAGAGCCTAGGCCAGTCTCCTTAGTGACTAATGGGTTAGGGTACCCGAGCCCCAGCTCCCTCACCTGCAGGTGGGATGACAGTTGCCTCGAATTCCCCAGGGGAAGGCCGTTGCACACAGCTGTAGTTTTCTTTTTTTTGAGATGGAGTCTCACTCTTTCACCAGGCTGGAGCGCAGTGGCGCAGTCTCGGCTCACTGCAACCTCTGCCTCCCGGGTTCAAGTGATTCTCCTGCCTCAGCCTCCTGAGTAGCGGGGATTACAGGCATGTGCCACCATACCCGGCTATTTTTGTATTTTTGGTAGAGATGGGGTTTCACCATATTGGTCAAGCTGGTCCTGAACTTCTGACCTCAGGTGATCTACCTGCCTTGGCCTCCCGAAGTGCTGGGATTACAGGCGTGAGCCACTGCACCGCACCCAGCCCACAGCTGTAGTTTTAATAACACACCCTTTACAGGCTGCCTTACTTTTCTCACTCCCAACGCCATCTCCTGCACCTCCCAAATGAAACAGTCACACTCAAGAGTCTGCTTCGAGGGCAAGGGAACATAAGGTGGGGGAGGGGCTGTGACCATGGTCAGTCATCACCCAGCCAGGAAGGGGCTGGGCTCCACAGTCCATGCCGTGAATCCTGCTCTCCCTCTCATAAAGAGTGTCAAAGTGTAGGGTATGGCTAAACCAGAACGCCCTTAATAGTAGAGCACTTTGCAAATGCTACACATGACATGACGGCTTCCAGGTAATTCTTTGCTGGTACCAGAAAATATGTCTTGGTTTTTTGTTTTCGAGATCAGGTATCACTCTGCTGCCTAGGCTGGAGTGCAATGGCACAATCAAGGCTCACTGCAGCCTCAACCTTCCTGGACTCAAGTGAGCCTCCCATCTCAGGGACTACAGGTGTGTGCCACTGTGCCTGGCTATTTTTTGTGGAGACAGGGTCTCCCAGTGTTTGCCCAGGCTGGCCTCGAACTCCTTGGTTCAAGCAATCCTCCCGCTGCAGCCTCCCAATGTGCTGGGATTACAGGTGTGAGCCACCATGCCTCACGGTTTTGTTCCTTTTTTTTTTTTGAGACCAAGTCTTGCTCTGTCGCCCAGGTTGGAGTGCAGTGGCACGATCTCAGCTCACTGCAACCTCTACCTCCGGGGTTCAAGTGATTCTCCTGTCTCAGCCTACCAAGTAGCTGGGACTACAGGTGCCTGCTACCATGCCTGGCTAATTTTTGTATTTTTAGTAGAGACAGGGTTTTGCCATATTGGTCAAGCCGGTCTCAAACTCCTGACCTTAGGCAATCTACCATCTACCCGCCTTGGCCTCCCAAAGTGCTGGGACTACAAGCGTGAGCCTCTGCACCCGGCCGGACTCACAGTTTTTATTTTTATTTAATTTATTTATTTATTGAGACAGAGGCCTACTCTGTCGCCCAGGCTGGAGTGCAGTGGCGCAATCTTGGCTCACTGCAACCTCCGCCTCCTGGGTTCAAGTGATTCTCCTGCCTCAGCCTCCTGAGTCGTTGCGATTACAGGCATGCGCCACCATGCCCGGCTAATTTTTGTATTTTTAGTGGAGACGAGGTTTCACCATGTTGGTCAGGCTGGTCTCAAACTCCTGACCTTAGGCGATCTACCCGCCTCGGCCTCCCAAAGTGCTAGGATTACACGCATAAGCCACCAAGCCTGGCCACTTCACAGTTTTTAATACCAACTTCAAATGACTTGAGCTCGTGCCCCCACCCCCACTCAGCCCACTCACCCTGACTGGGAAGCTGCACGTGCCCTTGCGAACCGCGTCTTCATCCGCCTGCCACTGGTGCGGGCGCGACGCCTCGGGCACATAGGCTGGCTTCCTCCGCCGTAGGCTCTGCCGTAACTTGTTCATGGTGCCCGCCCCGTCTGGTAACACAGGACAGTGGTGTGGCTCAAGGGCGTGGGGTAAGAAGGTGTGGAGTTCCATGAGGAGGGACCAGTGCTCAGGGAACATGGGGTCAGGTAACAAGATCACTGGAGGCAGGGTTACAGGGTCACTCGGGATCGGCAGCTCAAGTCAGGGGACACTGGGAAAGGAGCCAACAGAAGGCGGGGGTGTGCGAGAGCTGGGCACTGGGGATTCAGAACCATGGGGCTAAGGCGCACGGAGGTCTGGGGTCGAGGGGTATGGGGCACAGGTTTTAGGGCGTTGGAGGGCTTCTTGTCCATGTGGTAGACTTCCTCATTTCCTCATTCCCAGGACCGTGAGGATCCAAAGGATGGGAAGTCAGACACCGGAGGGCATGGGGGCTGGAGGGCATGGGGGTTGGAGGGCGCAGGGGTCAGGTGCCATAGGTCAGGGGTTTTTGGGGTGTGAGAGTCAGGCAGTGGGGTGATCAGAGGGCAGCAGAGGAGCTGGGAATTGCATGGGTCGGGGGTGCAGGAGTCAGGTGCAGGGGGTGTGGGTGTGGGGGATGGTGGCTTGTCTCTGGAACTCTGAGACGCAGCCACTGTGTGACAACTGTGTCTAGTCCCCAGGCAAGGCTTCTGGGGCCTTGTACCCATGACTCTCAGAGGCAGGGCTGTGGGTGTGTGGAGTGGGCGTGGAGGTGGCCAGCCACTAGGACAGTCTTCACTGACTGATCAGCCATTCTGACAGTCCCAGGACTGAGAGCACCAACAGCAGAGGGGGACTCGTGGGTGTGTGTGTGTGTGTGAGCTGGTGTGCAGTGTGATGTTCTGGAACACCGTCTGTGGATCTATATCTGAGCATGCAACGTCTGTGAGTGTGTTTCTGAAAGCTGTGTAAAGAACGCATGTCTGAGGATGGCATATGATGGTATGCATCTGTGAATGCTGTCCGTAAGATGCATCCAAAAGTGTGGCTGTTGTCTGTGACTCTGAGTCCCTGAAGGTTGTTGCTGGACAGCACTGATGCCCGAGAGTGGCTGTGAGTGTGAGTGTCTGACGTCTGTATCCGAGAGTGCCATTGCTGTCTATGAGAGCTTGTGACTCAGTGCCTGTTGCCTGTGAGGGTGTGTCTGTTTGAGCAGGAGGCTGTGGCCTTTGAAAGGGTGTGCCCGTGGCTGTTATCCATGTAGCTATGTCTCTGTGTGAAGGTGTGGCTATTGTCTGTGATGACACTGCCTCTGAGAGTGCAGCTGAGGGACCCGCGAGACTGTCTGTGTCCAACAGCACAGCTGTTGGGGGCCATGGCTGCTGTCTTAAGAGTGTGGGTGCGTGGGTGCTGCGCAGAGGGTGCATCTGTGTGCAGTGGTGCATCCACGAGGGTGTGAGAACATGAGGTCGTCTCTGAGAGTGTGTTCATGAGTGTTATTCGTAAGGGTGCGACTGTTGCCTGAGAGAGTGCTGGCTGTTCTTGGTGAGACCGTGTTTGTGCATGTTTGTGCACGACTGTAGCTCCTCGTGAGAGCCTGGGCCCGTGGGTGCCGTCTTTGAAAGTGCTTCTGTCGTCTGTAGAAGTGTGGGTCCGTGTATGTGGCCAGACAGTGCGAGAGTGTCTCGAGTGTGCATCTCAGAGTCTGTATCCAATGAGCTTCTGTGGCCAACCGTGAGTCTGGGTGTTGTCCCAGACTCACAGTATGTGGATACAGGTGCGTGTGTACTAGTGTGATGAACATCTACTTAAGCATGTGTGTGTTTGAGTGTCACTGCGTTAGCGAGTGTGTGTGATCTGAAAGAGATCATCACTGTATGTGTCTGAGAGTGTGACCCTGCACCTGAGGCTGTAAGGGTGTCAGGGTGTGTGTTGGTGCATGAGTGGGGCTCTGACAGTCACCAAGGAAGATGCCTGAGGGTGTCCACTCATGAATGGGAGTAAACCTGTGTGACCGCAGGGACAGTTCCTCTGGTTGTGCTAGGCAACACCACATACCCATTCAGCCCTGCCCTATCCCAGGCTGGTCACTCACCTGGCTCCGTCCTGCAGGTTTCTGGGGGCCCCGGGGCCCCACAGGGGGCTGGGGACAGATGCCGCTCAGGCCTCCGGGGTCCGCCCTGCCCGAGTGGGGGAGGAGAAGGTGAGAAGTTTGTCTGGGGTGGGGCTCAGTCCGATACCTCACCCCCACTTTGGACTTCAGCCAGCCCCCCTCCATCTTGGGCTCCCTGATGAGACTCCTAGTTGTCCTAGCAACTGTTACCAGGGAAACCAGCCACCTGGTTCCAAGGGCCAGGGAAGGAGTAGGTATGTTTGTGGGGTATACGTTGGGGATGTGCTGGCCTCAGGAGAACCTCATTGCCCAAGGGCATGCTGTGAGACTGGTCTTGCCCTCTAGATGCATGTCCAGGGCTACACGTGTATGAAGCCAGCTTGTGTCTACAGGTGTCCCTAGCATACGGCCATAGCTCTTTACACTTGGTTACACACAGACACAATCACAGCTACACACCTCAGATCGCACAGATACACAGAAACAGTCACAGCCTCAGAAAGCTGCCAATGTAAATAAACATCTGGCCACATATTCATGTTCAGACACACACCATCTCTACTACAGACATTTGTCCACATACATGGAGCATGTCCCGGCCTGCTTAGTCCCCACCACAGACACCTGACCACACCACCCACTGAAATGTGCTTGCTTCCACATTCTCAGCCACATACAAAGAACGGGGCCCAGACACACCCACTAAAGCAGCACATGCACGGCCACACCCAGTGACAGCTATGTTTCCTCAGGCACCCACCCAAGATACTGACATCACAGGCCCACCCAGATAGAATCACACCCAGAGTTCACCCATTTGGTGACCCCATCCCACACGGACACCATTGCAGCTATACACACTTGTCACACGTCTCTCCACTGCTGCACACTGACATCTGGTCACAGATGCACGTGGACAGACACACAGTTGGTCCCACGGAGACCACACACAGGCGCAGCTGCACATGGACATGAAGCCTCAACCAGACCAGTCACACCAACACACTGTTTTTGGCCACACACTGTCACATGGCCTCACATACGCAGTCATAGGTGCTCACATCTGGTCACAGCACCATTCACACAGTCTACGTTGACAACCACACTCATAGGGACAGTCCCCTATACACAACCGCACACAGAGGTTCTGATGGCCACAGCATGCAACCACCCACAAACAACTGTCCCCAACGATGGCCACCCTCAGACACAGCCATACACATTCCAGAGTGGTCCTTTGGCATGGCCACAGCATCAGCGTCCACATCACCCAGCCACCTATCATGGTCATAATCCCATCACCCAGTGTCCCATACGCAGCTGTACCATGTCACGCCAACACAGCAAAACATACAGCTTTTCTTCATTCAGGCACACGAGTCACACAGACAAGTATGTGGCCACATGAAATCACAGCCCCGTGTAGACAGGTGCACAAAGTCACAAGCCCCACCTACACACATATCTCACACACAGAGACACAGACAGACACTTTCAGTTTCCCATGTCACAAGTACACAGTCCAGCATATGCACAGAAATGCAGTGACCGGGACGTGGCATTTATAGCTGGGTTTACAAAGAAGATATAGGTCCTGATGGAGCCACGTGTAGTCAGGGGCCAATCTCCTCATCACCAAGTCACACATTCAAACACAGGTAGTCCAGCACACACACAGATAAAAACAGGCACACAGCTACAGACCCCACACTGTCACAGATGATGACACAGACACAAGCAGATATAGTCACCCAGGGTCACAGACATGCAGGTCACATACAGGAATATAGTCACATCACACACACACCCCTACAAACAGTTTCCCGGCACCAGCACGAGACACAGCCGTAGCTTTAGTCACACACAAATAACCCCTCTAAATAGCCAGGGTTGCAGACACCAAGTCAAATACATAACCCAAATCACACATAAAAGGTTAGAAATACACGTAATCACTCGTTATTACACACACAGCTAGATACAGTCATTTATATTAATACAACCCCAGTCACACACTCAGACATGCTTCTGCATACGCAACCACTGTCATATACAACACTGTCACACAACCCCAGCCACAAAGACACAGTGTGACTTCAGATACAATGTCAGTCACACAGGCAGAGTTGCACAGACAGGTGTGTGTCACTCATGTATATAAAATCAGGTAGAAACACAACTATAAACATTCTCCGTCACTGGGAGGGTCACACAGGCACATGGAGCCATAGACAACTCCACTCACACACAGTCACAACTCCACCCACATCCTGTCAGTCACACACATGCCCACCCCCAGACTCAACACATACTGTCACATACCCAGTTATAGTTACTGAGGCATACAAACACAGGGTCACAAAAGACATCATCACAGACAACCACGGTCACAACCATGCACACCTCCAAACACAGACAGACTAAAAAGTACAGGATTCTGCACCGTGAGCAGCTGTCAGACACACAGACACAGTCACACAAATACTAGGGTCACACACACAGACACAATCATAGACACCACCACATACAACCACAAGCACACACACACACACACACAACGCAGGATTCCTCAGTCACCAGCCGCAGAGTACGCATGCACACACACACACAGCCACAGTCACACAACCACAGGGCACACTCCTAGCCACCTCCCCATCGCTTGCTTCCCCCCTTCCCCCCAGGTACCACACACAAAGCCGCCGTCACCGTCACCGCAGACGCTGCAGACAGACAGGGCTGCTCCAGGTCCCTGGGGAGCCGCCCCCAGCCCAGCCTGAATCCTGGAGCCTGGGGGCCCAGGTCCGGGAGTGGGAAGCGGTACCTTGTCTGCGGGTGGGGCCGCTCTTAAGACAGCTGGGCAGCCCTGGGGACAAAGGGGGTTCTGTGCCCTGGGACCCTTGACCAAGCCAAAGGGTGGAGGGGTTGGGGGTTGCCTGAAATTGTCCTTATTTTATTCAGGCTGGGGTGGGGTGGAGTTCCAGGCACAGGGACCTTGTTTTGAGAAGGGGCTGTGCCTGGGACACCGCCCAAGGATTGGGGGGATGCTGTGCCCAGGGTGCCTCTGAGGCCTGGGGGCAGGCTGTGTTCGGAGTCCCCCCAGGCCTTGGCGTGGTGGGAAAGCTGTACGCAGTGACCCCATCCTCGAGACCGTGTCTAGGCAGTTGTTGCGCCGAGATCCCCTCAGGCAGGGAGGGGTAGGGATTGTGTCTGGAATCGCCCCTTGGAGGCCTTGGTTTGATACGGGGGCTGTGTCCTGGACCCCATCTCCATCCCTATTCAGTTCTAGTTGTACTTAGAATCTCTGCACCCCGTCCTTGATTTTGTGGGGGGTCTGTGTCCAGGATTTCTATTTCCAGGGACTTCGCAAGAGATGGCCCAGGGTTCTGTGCCCAAGACCCCCGTCTCCCGGGCTTTGGCTTGTTGGGCCTGTTCCTGGACCCCCCACCCAGGACCACCCTCTCCAGCCTTGGCACCCTCTCTCCATCCGGGAGCCGCGGCCGCCTCCCACCCTCCGCCACATCAGCAGCGGCGCCGCCCGCGACCCGAGCCCCCCTCTCCCGCCCTTCTCACGCTGGCCGCCGCGCTGCGGGACATCCAGGGCCCGGGCGCCCCCGCCTCCCGCGGCCCTGGCTGGGTCCGGCTCCCCGACTGCTGCTGCTGCGGTGGCGGCGGCGGCAGCTCGGTCTGACGCGGGCCAGGGCCCGGGGCCGGGGGATGGTGCGGGATGCACGCGCGCGAGCCTGCTCGGCTCCCGGGAGGATTCCGTTCCGGGGGCGGGGGAGCGTCCCTCGGCCTCGGCTCCCCGCCCTGGCCCCGCCCATTGGCCCGCCGCCTGCCGTATATGCCGAAAGGCCCCGCCCCGCCCCGGCGCCTCGCTGGCCCGGCCCCGCCCCTTGGGCTGCAGACCCCGCCCACACGCAGACAACGCCCCGCCTTCCCCGGCGCGGCCACCGCCCCGCCACGCCCATTGGCCAGTCCCGGGCTGAGCATGCCTGAGAGCCTCGCCCAGTGCTTCCCCGGGTCCGTCCTGGCCTGGGCTCCTTTCCCCTCCGTGACCCCTGACCTCAGATCCCCTCCAGCTCCAAGTCGGAAAGAGTTGTTTCTGGAACCACCTTGCCGCCCCACACCCCTAAATCTTCCCGCTTACCCCATGGTTCCCCAGCCCGGCGGGGGCGGGCAGAAGCGGTGACTAGGCACTTTTTGCAAGGAAGGGGAGGGGGTATGAACGGACCAAGGCGTGCTGGTGCGCCATCGGTTCGGCTTTGGGAACGGGGGCGCCGGGCAGAGACCAGGGCGCGGTTCTGGCCGCTACGGCGCCCCCGCCGCCCCCTACGCCAGTCCTGTGGGTTTGGCAAAGCAGCTGGCAGGGGCATTAGGGCCCATTAGTAAAGGCGAGGTTGCCGGGAGCGAGCCTGCAGCCGAGAGGCACTGTGTGTGGGGGAGGCCTCAGCTGCCACAGCCCTTAGAGCAGGTGGTCAGCACGTGGGGGGGTGGGGAAGGGGAGAAGGAGGTTCCCGGCAACAGATGGCCCACGCAGGGCTGGGGCTTTCAGACAAGGGGGTGTGGGGGGGCTGGCCATCTGCACCTGGAGGCCGCCGGCGAGCTCCTCCCCCTCTCCCCCCAACCCCAGCGCAGAGAAAAGAGCTGGGGGAAGGCTGCTTTTATTCCAGCTGAAGGTTCAGCTCCCCCACCTCTACCCCTACCCTCCAACACATTGAGAGGCTGGAACCCGAGAGAAGGCAGCTGGTGGAGGAGCGAGGAAGGCAGAGGTGATGACTGCCTCCAGGACCACCATTTCGCCTTCTACCGGAGACCTGAGGCAGAGGTGAGGGCTCCCCGTGATGAGTCCGGATTTGCATAACGGCATGCGGGGGCCCTACGCTCCCTCAAATGTTGCCAAAGATAAGTTAACCACGTCCCTGGCTTAGAGTTCCCGGATGCCCACTTTGGAGTGGGGAGGCGCAGCATCTAGGGCACGAAGTTTAGAGTTCCCCAGCCCCAGGGACCCTGAGCTCCTGGGCCAAGGAGGGGAGCCAGGCAAGACTGGAAAGCCCAAGGGGGCTACCCTGACCCAGAGCAGATGGGGAAGGGATAAGAGGCACCACAGCAGGGTATGGCCTGCTCTGGGGACGCAATCCCCCTGGAGGCTGTCATGAGGGATCTTCCCTGGAGTCCCCTTTGATCGGGAGGCTGCTGGCAGTGGCTGTGTCTGGCTGGCGACTGGCCCAGTAGCGGTGGTAGATGTCCTGGAAGAGGTCCCTGCAGGCGATGCGGGCTCGGAGGCGGGCGCAGGCCAGGAAAGCCCCTGCTAGCTTGCGGTGCAGGGCATAGGTCTCCTCCGGTGGGGGGCACAGCCGGTGCCGCAGCAGCACCGGGATGAAGTCCTGTATGCGGCGGGCAGTTTCCCCGGACCCAAAGTCATAGGGGCCCTGGGTGGCGAAGGGCTCCCCCAGGATCATCACTGCCTCCACGTGGGCGTCAGAGAATGCCTGGGGGGGTGGGGACAGCAAAGGCAGCCAGTGTGGACAGAGCCCTCCGCTTAATCCAGAAAGCAGCAACGCGCAGCCTCCACTCCCTCCAGTCTCCACCATCAACACAAGCCACGACTCCCCCAAGAGTAAGTAGCTTCGGCTCCTTCCAGAGCCTCAAAATAGACAGGCAGCTCCCTACTCCCCAAGTAAGCCCCCCTCACTTCCTTGCAGAGCCTCCAACAGACAAGTAGCCCTCTACTCTCTCTGCAACAGATAAGCAGCCCCTGCGCCTCCAGACCACATCCATGGTGCCCATGTTCCCAGGATTCCTGAGGAGGCAGGCAGCCGCCTCCCCCTACTCCTCCCCAGAGCCCCAGGATGGGTAAGCCTCCCTCCTAGAGTCCCCCACTCCCCAAGTAGAGACACACAACCTCCACTCTCCCTAGTGGAGACAAGCCCTTCCTAGAGTCCCCCAGTTCCCCAGCTATAGACATGCCCCGTACCCGACTCGAGTCCCTCAGTGGAGATAAGCGGCCCCCCACTGCACCCCACCAATACACACCAGCCCCTTTCTCCCTGCGTCTCCCAACCTTGGTTTCAAAGCCTGTGAGGAATTTGAGGTCCCTGGACTTCTGTAGGACCCGGTCTCTGTCTCTGTCAGCTGCAGCCTTTACCACCTGGGGAGAGGGGTGGGAGTTAGAGGGACAAAGGCCAGGGTTCAAGGGGGCTCTGGAGAAGAGGAACTGGAAGTTTGGGACTCCCACGTACCCACCTCCATTCTCATCTGCCTGGGTCCACCCTCACCTGGAAGCTTCCTGCTCCCCACTCTGCCTGTCAGTGACTCCCTCAAAGACTGTTTCAGAGCTTGAGAATAGTGCTGGTCAGGGATCCTGCCCACCTAGCCAGCAATATGGGGCCTGCCAGGGAACAGTCACAGTGAAACAGTGCAAGGAAGAAGTGTCAGGACTGCTCTTAGGTCCCAACACTCAACTGGATGGGTGTGAGCGTGCCCCAGAACTGCATCCAAAGTTGCCAGGGTCCACCTCTCTGTCTCCCGCACTGGACTCTGAGCCCCGTGAGAGCAAGGATCCCAGCTGCGTGTAGTCGCACAGGGCACAGGGAGCCCCTGTCGCTCAGGAGCCCCTGGGTGAACCTTGCTTCGGCAAATCAGCGTGTGGAGCAAAGCAGCTCTCTAGCCGTGAGCTCATACATGCGGGGCAGGAGCTGTGGGCATGGACAGACATCCAGCTGGGGCCAGCTGGCTAGGGCCCCCTCCTGGCTCTGTCACCTGCCGGCTGAGAGACTGAACAAGTCACGTTGCCTGTTGGGCCTCCACTTTCTCATCTGTGAAATGGGGTGACAGAAGTGTCTGCCTCATGGGACTGTTGGAAGGATAAAGACGGTGATGCCTGTGGAGTGCCTGGCGCTGTGTTTCATGAAGGAAGCACCGTAAATATTATGATCTACCACTATTAAGAGGTGGGCATGGGGGGGGGGTCCCTGTTTCACAGAAGGGGAAGCAGACCCAGAGTAGGGAGTGGAACCTGGGTCCCACCACTCACCACCGGGTTGCCCTTTTTTGTGAAGAGAGTGATTCAGGCTTAATTCCATCCCCTCTCTGCTCCCCCTGCACGAGCCTGTCTGGCCATCTGTCAGGCCTGTGGTCCTCAGAGGCCAGTGTGATGGGGTTTTATAAACTGGCAAAGGCGGCTAGGTGCAATGGCTCATGCCTGTCATCCCAGCACTTTGGGAGGCCGAGGTGGGTAGATCACTTGAGGTCAGGAGTTTGAGACCAGCCTGGCCAAGATGGTGAAACCCTGTCTCTACTAAAAATACAAAAAAATTTGCTGGGCATGGTGGTGGGGGGCCTGTAATCACAGCTACTCAGGAGGCTGAGGCAGAGAACTGCTTGAAACCTGGGAGGCAGAGGTTGCAGTGAGCTGAGATTGTACAACTGTACTCCAGCCTTGGTGACAGAGCGAGACTCCATATCAAAAAAAAAAAAAAAAAAAGGCCGGGCACGGTGGTGCACGCCTATAATCCCAGCACTTTGGGAGGCCGAGGCAGGCAGATCACGAGGTCAAGAGATCGAGACCATACTGACTGACATGGTGAAACCCCGTCGCCACTAAAAATACAAAAAAATTAGCCGGGCGTGGTGGCACGTGCCTCTGGTCCCAACTACTCGGGAGGCTGAGGCGGAAGAATCGCTTGAACCCAGGAGGCGGAGGTTGCAGTGAGCCGAGATTTCGCCATTGCACTCCAGCCTGGTGACAGAGCAAGACTCCGTCTTAAAAAAAAAAAAAAAAGAAAAAGAAAAAAAAAAGGCCAGGCATGGTGGCTCAGGCCTGTAATCCCAGCACTTTGGGAGACCAAGGTGGTCAGATCACCTGAGGTCGGGAGTTTGAGACCAGTCTGATCAACATGAAGAAACCCCATCTCTACCAAATTACAAAAATTAGCCAAGTGTGGTGGTGCATGCCTGTAATCCCAGGTACTCAGGAGGCTGAGGCAGGAGAATCGCTTGAACCCGGGAGGCGGAGGTTGCAGTGAGCCAAGATTGTGCCATTGCACTCCAGCCTGGGCAACAAGAATGAAACGCCATCTCAAAATAAATAAATAAATAAACACTCCAGCCTGGGCAACAAGAGTGAAACTCCATCTATAAATAAACAAACAAACAAAGGGGTAGGAGGGGAGGTTATCAGTGGGGAGCAAGATGTCCCAGCTGCCCAAAGGGTCTTGGCTTTGTGCCTCAGTGGCCTGCAGAGAGGGCCCTGTGTGTGTAGGGGGTTACCACCTCCTCCTTCCTGTTCGCTCAGAGCCCTGGACACCTCCTCCCCAACTTCCAGCCCATCTGCTCCCATGGACTGTCTGGGCATCTCCCAGCCACCCCTCTGCCCCTCTCCACAGCTGCCCTAGGCTCCCAGCCCCCAGTCTTAGATACCACTTCTTATTCAGAGGGAGTTTTCCAATTCTGACTGCATCCTCTCCCTGCTCAAATCCTTTCCACGGCTCCACAGGGCACCCGGATACAGTACGAGCTGCATAGCGTGGCTTCTAAAATCCACAGTGATTTGTTGCAGCCTCATCACTGGCTCCTGCTCCGCCCCCCACCTGCCCTCCCAGTCAGAACAGGAGCTTCCTTTGGGTCTTCTAGGGCCTTACTACTCCAAGTGTGGTCCCCATATGGCAGCCCTGGCATCACCTGGGCACATGTCAGCAGGCAGCATCTCTCGCCCACCTCCAGACCAGAATCTGCACCTTCACAGGATGGCCAGGCTTCACATGCACATCCAAGTCTGAGAAGCACTGCCCTAATGGGAATATCCCTCATCACTGCCTGGCCTTGGCACATGTCTATCTGGAATACCCTCCAAACCTTTTCCCAATTGGCCCCCCTCATCCCTCAGGTCTCAATGCTGGCACTTCCTCCTCCAGGAAGCCCTCTCCGGCTCCCTAGCCTGAGTCAGGCTCCTCCTCTGGGCTCACAGTCCTCTGTGCTTCCCCTATCCCAGCCCTGTCCATGCTGGGTCCTCACTATTGCCCCACTGGACTAGGAGTTCTGTGAGGAGTGGCCTGGGCTGGACCCAGGTCACTGCTCTGTCTCCAGTTTTGCCTAGAATAGAGTTGGGCACAGAGAAAGGGTCAGAAAACATTTAGATTGGCTGGACAGGGGAGCTCATGCCTGTAATCCCAGCACTTTGGGAGGCCAAGGCAGGAGCATCACCTGAGGTCAGGAATTCAAGACCAGCCTAGGCAACATGGTGAAACCCCATCTCTACTAAAAACACAAAAATTAGCCAGGCATGGTGGCATGTGCCTGTAATCCCAGCTACTCGGAAAGCTGACACAGGAGAATCGCTTGAACCCAGGAGGTGGAGGTTGCGGTGAGTCGAGATCCAGCCACTACACTCCAGCCTAGGTGACAGAGCAAGACTCTGTCTCAATTTTACAAAAAAAGAAAAGAAAATTTTTAAAAAATTTTAGATTGATGGCTTCATGATTAGAGGACCAAGGGCGAATGTCCAATCTCAACAATTAATGAAATGGTATTCTCTGCAGACTCTAAGATAAACTGACCCCAGTGGGTGGGAAGACGGGCAAAATACATGAGAAGCACCTCCTACAGACAGAGCTGTCCCCAGGGACACACACCTAGGCTGCACACCAGGGCCCTGGACAGTGTGGGCTCTGGAGAGGTGACAAGATGGCCACTGTGGGCCTTTCTCTTAGAAGGGAGCTGGGCAGTGGTTGGAAGCTTGGGCTCTCGACCTGGACTACCTGAATTTGAATCCCAAGTCTGCTGTGATCTTGGGCAAGTAACTTAACCACTCCAGGACCCAGTTACTTCATCTGTGAAATGGGCCTAAAAACGGTCCTCACCACACTGTGTGGCTGTGTGGTTTAAATCAGTTACTATACGTAAGCACTAAAGATGCAGCCTAACAGATTAAGTGCTTGGTGTGTGCTAGCTGCTAAAATACTACCGTTATTTATTATTTCTGAATTCTAGAAACTGCACTTCTCCTTTTTACTCCTCTGCCTCAGTATATGGCGTGAGCCTCAGCCTTTCAGAGACCCCGGGGTCTGGGGGAGACTCACCTCAATGTAATGGTCCGTGAACTCCGTACCAAACTCCCGGCTTGCGCCGAAGTCCAGCAGGGTCACCTGGAAGCAAGGAATGGTGAAAGGAATGCTGGGGTCCCATCCATATCCCCACTGTCTAGCAGTGCAGCCAGGATCAATCAACCCCCCACAACCCTGCCCGCTCTTGCCAGAGCCCCTGCCTGGCTGCCTCACTGGGCTCCTGGCCTGGTCTCCACATTACCAACTGACCCCCAGATGGTAGCTGAAGGCATCTGGCTTTTATTTTTTTAGTTCTAATTGTTTATGCAATAACAAATTTTAGGCCCAGAAAAAAAAAATACAGAGAATGAAAGATATAGAAAAGTAAAATGAATACCCACAATACTCGCCACCCAGCATAAAATGTAAAACACTCCCCATCCACGTGGAGCCTCCTGTCTATCCCGCCCTGATCACGCCTCCCCCCAGGTCCCCAGGGTCACCACTTTCCTGAAATCATTATTAAATTATTTCCTGAAATTCTCATTTATGCATTTCTGTCTTTTCTTTTTTCTGAGACGGTGTTTTGTTCTTGTTGCCCAGGCTAGAGTGCAATGGCGCGATCTCAGCTCACCACAACCTCCACCTCCTGGGTTCAAGTGATTCTCCTGCCTCAGCCTCCTGAGTAGCTGAGATTACAGGCATGTGTCACCACACCTGGCTAATTTTTATTTTTGGTAGAGACGGGGTTTCTCCATGTTGGTCAGGCTGGTTCCAAACTCCCGACCTCAGGTGACCCACCCGCCTCGGCCTCCCAAAGTGCTGGGATTATAGGCATGAGCCACCTCGCCCGGCCATTTCTGTATTTTCTATGTATGTGTACAGCTGGAAACAATCTAGAGTGATGGTGTCCATATTTTCAAACTTCACAGAAGTGGTATTTACTATTGTTATCCTGCAACTTGTGCTTTTTGCCCAACATGGTTTTGCAATTTACCCCTGTTGCCATGTGTCATGCCAGCTCAGTCACTCATTTTGCGTTGCTGTGTAAGGACTTCGTTGTGTGAATACATCACAGTGCATTTACCTGGCAGAGAAACACTGTGGTTGTTTCTGATTTTTTTTTTTCCTTCTTTTTAAATGTCTATAAACTGTTTCTGACTTTTTTTTTTGAGACACAGTCTTGATTTATTGTCCAGGCTGGAGTGCAGTGGCACAGCCATGGCTTACTGAAGCCTCGGACTCCCAAGCTCAAGTGATCCTCCCGCCTCAGCCTCCTGAGTAGCAGAGACCACAGGTATACCCCACCATACCTGGCTAAGTTTTAAAAACTGTTTGTAGAGATGGGGTTTTACTACGTTGCCCAGACTGGTCTCAAACTACTGTGCCCCAGTGATCCTTCTGCCTGAGCCTCCCAAAGTATAGAGATTACATTAACAAGTCATCTCACCTGGCCTGTTTCTAACTTTTGTGCTCAATGAACGTCTGTGACAGTGTTTCTAGGGCAGTAGAGTCTGAAGGACCAACCAACCCACCCACAGTAAGAAATTGTTTCTACTGGTGCCTGGGTGCAGTGGCTCACACCTGTCATCCCAGCACTTTGGGAGGCCGAGGTGGGTAGATCACCTGAAGTCAGGAGTTCAAGATCAACCTGGCCAAATGGTGAAACCCCGTCTCTACTGAAAATACAAGAAACTAGTCAGTAGTCAGACGTGGTGGCAGGCGCCTGTAGTCCCAGCTAATCAGGAGGCTAAGGCGGGAGAATTGCTTGAACCCGGGAGGTGGAGGTTGCACTGAGTTGAGATCGTGCCATTGCCCTGCAGCCCGGGCAACAAGAGTGAAACTCCATCTCAAAATAAATAAAAAAATAAAATTATATATAAAGAAATCGTTTCTACTGGGCATTCATGCAAATGCACACATAAACGTCAAAAAAAATTGTCCCAGAATAATATGGATACCTCCCATCTGTGACATACTGATATCTTCTATTCCATTAAAAAAAAAAAAAGTGCTGTCAGAAACCAATCAATTGATGTCAGGACCCTCCCACTTGGAGTTGGATAAACATATCCCTGGGGTGTGAGCCTAGGAGGGACACAGGGTGTGTGCACATTGTGGAGAAAGAAGGGGCAAGGGACTGAGGCTGGAGACTCAGTGGGGTCACAGATGCTCAGCAAAGGGCTCAGACTTGATTCTGAGGGGGCTGGGAAGCTGTGGGAGGGATATCTTGACCAGATTTGTGCTTTAGAAAGACACCTCTGGAGACAAAATGGGGACAGACCTCTTTGGAAAGTCACTTGGCAACCCCTGATAAAGGTAAAGATGTGTCCGCCGACGCTCAAGTCTGCAGGTCCAAACCTTCACTCCAGGTCCTTGCACACCCCCTGCCCTCTGCCAGGAACACTCTGCCCTCTGGGTGGCTCTCTTTTTCCCATGTCAGCTTTTTTTTTTTTTTTTTTTTTTTTTTTGGGTAAATAGAGTCGGGGGTCTCCCTTTGTTGCCCAGGCTGGTTTTAAATTCCTGGCCTCAATGGAGCCTCCTGCCTCAGCATCCCAAAGTGCTGGAATTACAGGCATGAGCCATCACGTTCAGCCTCTGGTCTCAGCTTTTTTTTTTTTTTTAAAGACAGGGTTTCACCATGTTGGCCAGGCTGGTCTTGAACTCCTGACCTCAGGTGATCTGCCTGCCTCAGCCTCCCAAAGTGCTGAGATTACAGGCGTGAGCCACCACGCCCGGCCTAGCTTTTTTTTTTTTTTTTTTTTTGAGACAGAGTCATGTTCTGTCACCCAGGTTGGAGTGCAGTGGCATGATCTTGGCTCACTGCAGCCTCGACCTCCTGGGTTCAAGCACTCCTCCCATCTCAGCCTCCCAAGTCACTGGGACCCCTGGTCTCAGCTTTAATGCACTTCCTTTAGGAAGCCTCCCTTAATCCCTGCTCACCCCACACTGAGTCAAACACTTTTCCTGGGATCCCAGAGCTTCCTGTGCCTCCCCGACCTCCAGCCCTCACCCCTCTGCCTGTGCCTCCCCCATCCAGGTCCTGAACCATCTGGCCTGTGCTTCCTCATCGTGGTTGGTATGAACCACTCTAGGTCATCACTGCGTGGTGCCAGCTCCCCGCACTAAACTGGGCGCTCTGAGAAGGCAAGGGTCAGGGATGTCTTTTTGTTGCTGTCAAGAGGCAGGGGCAGGTGATGGTGTGTTCTGCGTGGATGGTGAGTGTGACAGTGATGGCCAACTGCCTTCCAAAAGCTGTACTTCCCCTCTGTGCTGTCACATTGCCACCAGGAATTGCTGCCTCGCCAGGGACTCCATTTTCCAGCATGCCTTGCACCTCAGCAGGCCATGTGACTAGCTCTGGCTGATGGAATGGCAACCTACATGGTATGTCCATTGCCCCAGGATAAGCTTAGTGTACTTAGCCTGGGCATTACTTTTTCCACTTCTGGCCAAAGCAGTTAGGCGGGGGACTACCCTCTCAACCTCTTACCCTTTCCTTGGGAAGCAGAGCCTTGTAAGGCCCCAGGGATGGGACAACTACAAAAGGGAAGGAGCTGGGTCCCTGAATCACCACTTGGAAAAGGGCTGCCCCTGCCTGCTGGAGGAGTAATAAAGTGCTATTGTGTTGAGCTATTGGAATATCGAGGAATATCTGTTACAACAGCAAAGGCACCCTGACACGCATCACTAGGAACCGACCTGGTGGCTGGAGGCGTCATACAGGAAGTTGGCCCAGTTGGGGTCGGTTTGCATGAATCTGAACTCAAACAGCTCCCGCAGACACAGTGTCAGGAGCTGGAAGCAAATCTGGGGTGGGGAGAAGGAGTGGCAGGCATCGCAGTGTGATCTCCCCCGTGGCACCCTCACTGGCCTGGAGAGGGACCAGGAGCCTGGCCCACCTGCCCTGAGGCCATGCCCTTCCCACCGTGCCAGCACACTGCATACCTCATTCCGCAGGTCCTGGCTCAGGCCCTGGCACTGGTCCAGGGGCACCCCTCCGGCTAGCTCCATGCCCAGCACCCGTGTCGTGCTCAGCTCCTTCACCACAGCTGGCACTCGGAAGAAGGGGTCATTTGCCAGCAGCTGCCTGGGGCAGAAGGGAAGGGAAGAAAGGGACTTTGTGCTTCAGGCCCGTGAACCAGCTTGAGGCCTCCTCCTTGTACTCTCAGAAGTTCTCATGAACGGTCTGCGTCATGCCCTCCCTCCTGCCCCTCTTGCCACTGTCTTGCCCTGGGTGATGACCAATCTGGCTGGACTGACATTTAACAAGTATCTCCAAGGTGCCTACTGTGCACCTGCCCCTAAAGTGGGTGCTGCTGGAAACCCAGGTACCACCTCCCTACCCGAAACGCTTCTGTGACTTCTGGCTGCCCCAGAAGGATGAGCTTAGTGTATTTCAGCCTTTGCATTACTTTTTTCATTAATTTATTAATTCATTCATCCCAAAAGTAGTCACTGACATCAAAATCTGTGAAGTCTACAGAGATGCCCACGCGTCACTCCTTACAGTCACCGCTCTGAATACAGGTAAATAATGGGAAAGAATCCTCTGTGTCTGTCCCTGTGCTGGGGACAGAGCAGTGAATGAACCAGTCCCTGGACCTGCCCCCCAATCCCGACACCACACTCTCACAAACAGACAGATTATAGACTGCGTTAAGTGTGCTGGCCGGGTGCAATGGCTTACACCTATAATCCCAGCACTCTGAGACAGCGAGGTGGGAAAATCGCTTGAGCCGAGTTCAAGACCAGCTTGGGCAACATGGTGAAACCACATCTCTACGAAAAACTACAAAAATGAGCTGGGTGTGGTGGCCTGCGCCAGCTACTCAGGAGGCTGAGGCAGGAGAATCACTTGAGCCTGGAAGGTTGAGGCTGCAGTGAGCTGTGATCTCACCACTGTATTCCAGCTTGGAAAACAGACCAAGACCCTGTTTCAAAAAAATAAAAGAAAATAGGCCGGGCGTGGTGGCTCACGCCTGTAATCCTAGCACTTTGGGAGGCCGAGGTGGGTGGATCACCTGAAGTCAGGAGTTCAAGACCAGCCTGGCCATCATGGTGAAACCCCATCCTCAAAAAAATAATAAAAAAAAATAAAAGAAAATAAGTGTGTTCATGTAAGATTTGGGAGGCAGAGAATATGAGCAAGGCCCCTGGTTAAGGACCCATGGGATGGCTGGAGGAGAGTGAGAGGGAACAGGAGGGTGTTGGGGGGTTTCATCCTAAGGGCACTGGGGAATCCTGTGGGGAAGGGGATCTCTGGCCCATCACCCCACTTCACACTCTTCTCCTCAAGCTCCTGCTTTGGGGTTTGTATTTTTGTCCTTATTGATAAAAATCTCTCATGTTTGAATCGCTCTTCATGAACTCAAGCCATGCTGGGCATTTAATCAGCACACTCCCCTTTCATCCTCACTCCACAGTGCGGGATGCTCTCTGGAGACCACTGTACGGCTGCAGGCCACGCAACCTATTTAGGGCTGACCCGGGATTTCACCCCGCATCCGAGTCTAGGGTGCATGCCTCTAACCGCTGCCTTCTACTGATCTTTCTCTCACTCTGTCTATGAAGCTTGGCACATTTTAGGCTGTCAACAAACGAGTGAGCCACACTGTGGAGGACCCCACAGAGGTGCCATTAATTGCTACACATCGAGATCCTTCCAAGATAGAACCACATTGTTTCACATAGCCATGGTTCATCCATTTTCACTGCTGCATAATATTCCACAGGTGAATATAGCATTGCTTATTGCTCCACCCTGCTGGATAAACTTAATGGATCTGGGTTGTTACCAGTTTTCGGCTGTTGCAGACAGAGCTGCTGTGAGCATTCTAGAATAATCTGATGGTGTATACTGGCATAAGGGTCCCTAGGATGTTCAGCAGGGAAGGCAATCGTTGGGTCACAGAGTTCATGAATAGAAGGGCTTATGTGATGATGCCAATCTCTTCTCAAAATGCTTCTGCCACCTTCTCCCCCAACCTCTGGTACAGAAGGGGTGCTGTGGAGCCCGCTCTCTCCACCTCCCAGTGCTGCGGGCTTCCTGGTCTCTGTCAGTCCAACAGAGGTAAGAGTGTGGACTTTTACCTGCGTTATTAAATGTGTGGGTCGGATCACAGTGGACAGGCATCCCATCTGACAGAGAAGACTGCCGCTTGGGAAGTGACCTGCCCAAGCTCACAGAGGACACGGGGGTATGCAAAGTGGTGAGTGAGTGGATGGACAGATGAACAATGATTGAAAGAAAGAGCCGGGCATGGTGGCTCATGCCTGTAATCCCAGCACTTTGGGAGGCTGAGGCAGGCAGATCACCTGAGGTCCTGAGTTCGAGACCAGCCTGACCAATACAGAGAAACCCTGTCTCTACTAAAACTACAAAAATTAGCGGAGTGTGATAGCACGTGCCTGTAGTCCCGGCTACTCAGGAGGGTGAGGAGGAGAATCGCTTGAACCTGGAAGGTGGAGGTTGCAGTGAGCCAAAATCGCACCATTGCACCCCAGCCTAGGCAACAAGAGCGACACTCTGTCTCAAAAAAAAAAAAAAAAAAAAAAGGAAAGAGAAAGAGTTTGCTCCACCCCACAGCTCCAGCTGCCAGGAGCTGAAGGGGCATCTACTTCCCACCCAGCCTGGGAGGGAATAAGGAGGGAAGCTCGGGGGCTCAGCTCACCTGAAGTTCTGGGCACACGCCGCCTCACGACAGTAGTCACACTCCCAAGCCAGCTCCTGTTGCAAGGCCTGCAGGCTCTGCTCAGCAAACAGGCCTGTGGGGGAGGCGTGTCAGCTGGGTAAGGGCCTGGGGCGCCCACTGGTGGATGCCTTCTCCTGCCAACCCTCCCTCTCCTGTCTCCCTCGCTGTCCCCCGCAGCTCCTGCTCCAGACCTCTGACCTGCATCGCATTATCTGTCTGCACATTTCCCTTGTCTTTCACATGACTGCGGGGTTCCCTGGGGTCTTCTGAAGCCTTTCCTGGGGTCTGTCTCTCGTGCGTGCCTGCACCCCAGTCCCTGGCAGCTCTTTCAGAGTCACGCTCACTCCGATTGTCTCCTTTTCGTATGGACTCTCATGTTGTTCACTGCCTCTGAGTCTCGCTTCTGGCCCTGGCTTTCCCTCTCCCTCTTCCTCTCTTACACAAACACAACCCGCCGTCCCTTCTCCAGGTGCCTCCTCATGTGCTATCCACAGGATTGTCCTTTTCTGCTCTGCTGCACCTACAATCCCGCTCCCTGCATGCACACCCTTTACCAGTCTGCTGCTGGATTTCAGCCCTGGGTTCCTGTCTCTCTGCGGCTCTGTTAAAATCTGTAAGGCTTTTCCCACGCGGGCTCGTGCTCCCTGGGCTCTCCCCACGTCAGTGTGCTTTCTGTCTCTCATGCTCCCGCTCACAATGCCAGCACACCCTACCTGTGCTCCCCTCTGGACTCCCCCTCCTGCTTTCTCTCTCTGGCATAGCCCCATTGGAGATCAGCGGAGGAGTGGGTGGATGTCTCACCCGCGGGCAGAGCCGCGCTCATCTGGAGCACCGCCAGCAGGTTCTGTACATCGCTCTGAATGCTCTGGGCCACACCAGGGTACTGTGAGGTAAGAGGGGGACAGTGGGAGTCACTCCTCTGGGCCAGCAGGGTGTCCGCCTCTACCCTGCCCAGCCTCCCCTCTCACCTGGATCTTCACAGCCACCTCCGTCCCGTCCCTCAGCAGGCCCTGGTGTACCTGCCCGATCGAGGCAGCGGCAAAGGGCACCTCCTCCAGGGAGGCCAACTTGGCGTGCCAATCCTTGCCGAGCTCCTCTTCAAGCACTCTCTGTGGGGAGTGGTCACAGCTGTCATCATCACAGCTAAGTTCATTCCCCAGGCTAAGTGCTTTACGAGTTGATAACCCCAGCACTCACCACGTGCAGGGCCCTGGGCTAAGCTCTTGGCTTCCATCCCCTTTACAGATGAGGAAACCAAGGCTCAGAGAGAACTCCCTTGCCCAAGTGACTTGCCAGGCACTGGCAGACTGTGAGGCTCAGCCCAGCTTGTGTCCCCCAAGCCTGGACTCCTTGGGCTGTGTGGGCTGTTGTGGGGATTGCTATTATTTATATCTAAGAGTCACAACAATCCCTTTTTTTTTTTTTAAGATGGAGTTTCACCATGATGACCAGGCTGGTCTTGAACTCCTGACCTCAGGTGATCCACCCACCTTGGCCTCCCAAAGTGCTGGGATTACAGGCGTGAGCCACCACGCCCAGCCTTTTTTTTTTTTTTGAGACAGGGTCTCGCTCTGTAGCCCAGGCTGGGGTGCAGTGGCACCCTCATGGCTCACTGCAGCATCAGCCTCCCCAGCTCAAGCCATCCTCCTGCCTCCTGAAGAGCTGAGACTACAGGTACATGCCACTGTGCCCGGTTAATTATTACTATTGTTATATTTAGTAGTGACAAGATCTCACTATGTTGCCCAGGGTGGTCTGGAACTCCTGTGTTCAAGCAGTCCTCCTGCCTTGGCCTCCCAAAGTGCTGGGATTATAGGCATAAACCATCACACCTCGCCAACCACCCTTATTATGCTCTTATGTGGTATTATTAACTCACAGTCAATGTAATCAAGAAGAGCTAAAATTCACAGAGGGCTTCCTGTGGGCCAGGTCCTATTCAGAGTGGCCCAGAGAGAGGCGGCAGCTGCCCGGGCCACATGGCAAGTAAGCAGAACAGGGATCAGAGGGCAGGTGGGTGGCGGAATCCTGGATTCCATGCCTTACCCAGTTATTAGAACAGCTCATGTCTTGGGCACTTGCTCGGTGCCAGGGGCCATGCCAACTTATTTACAGACATGATCTCCTTAAGAAAACAGTAATAATCACCACTAACACTGCATGTCACTCACAGTGAATCAGGGGCTGTCCTCAGTGCTCTGTGTAAGCTAATTTATGTGATCCTACAACGTGGGTGTGGCTGTCACTCTTGCCATTTCCCAGGCAAGGGAACTGACGCACAGAGGTCATGCTGCTGCTCTTTCCTTTAATCATCACAGCAATGCTAGGAGGTGTGTGCTTTGGTGATCCCCATTTTACAGATGGGGAAAGGGAGGCTTAGAGGTAGGGAGTGGGGCAATGAAGCCAGGAGGGTCAGGCAGGTTGGGGAAGATGGAGCCTGCCTCCCTCACCACCCTCCCTCCCCGGGCACTCACCAGCATCTGCCAGCGGGGCATGAAGTCAGCGCTCTGGCGGACCCGCTCGAAGATGCGCTGCAGCTGAGGGCTGATGAAGCTGTTGTCTTGAGAGACAGTGGAACAACGCGGGGCAGTAAGGGAGGAGGTGACGAAGGACCCCCATGTGAGTACCTGAAGTTGGGGACTGTTGGTGGTAGGGCTGGGATGGAAGTGAGATCAGGGTCAGGGGTCAGGGGTCGAGGGTCATGCTGTACCCTGGATGCTGAGCATCTGGCCAACCTTGAGGGCAGCCCCTCGAACTGTACATAAAGTCTGCACGATCCGCTCCGCATTGGCCTCTGACAGGAAGGGGCTGGAGTCCAGCCCAGAGCCACCCTCTGGGGAGAGAACAACATTAGAATTAACAACGACAAATATCATCACTGCGGCCGGACCTGACGGCTCATGCCTGTAATACCAGCACTTTGGGAGACTGAGGCGGGATGAACACAGGAGTCTGAGACTAACCTGGGCAATAGTGACATCCTTTCTCTATTAAAATAAAATATATCATCTGCACACCAACAGGAATGACTAAAATGAAATATGGAGGCCAGGCGTGTTGGCTCACACCTATAACCCCAATACTTTGAGAGGCCAACGAAGGAGGAAGGCTTGAGCCCAGGAGTTCCAGACCAACCTGGACGACAAAGCAAGACCTTGTCTCTAATTAGCTGGGTGTGTGGTGGCATGTGCCCTAGTCTCAGCTACTCAGGAGGCTCAGGCGGGAGGATTGCTTGAGCCCAGGAGGTTGAGGCTGCAGTGAGACATGATCGCAGCATTGCCCTCCAGCCTGGGCAACAGAGCTAGACCCTGTCTCGGAAAAAAAAAAGAAATAAACATAAATTAAAACAAATTGTAGGAGAGTCACAGAGTGCCTACTACAACAGTATTGAATAGACGAGCTACCGCTACACACTACAGCCTAGGCACGTCTCACAAACGTGCGGAGTGAAAGCAGCCGGGTGCATGAGAGAATACCGCCCAGTGACACTGATACAAAGAGCAAAACGAGGCAAAACAAATCCAGGGTCCAGGAGCCAAGACAGAGGTCACCCTTAGTGAGGGGAGTGACCAGGTGGGGACATGAGAAGGGCAACAATTCTTGAAATGTGGGCCAGGGACTGCTGAGGGTCCCTGGGACCATTCAGAGGGGTCTGAGAGATCAAACTATTTTCCTCGTAACATTCAGATGTTACTTTTCCTTTTCTGCTCTCACGCCTCCGAGAACATTCAGTGGAGTTCTCCAGAGGCACCAGGACATGTGAGGACGTCATCAGGCTGACAGCTGATGGAATGTGTATGTATGTAGTCCTGTGTGTTAAAAATGTCTCCATTGGTTTTTTTTTGTGTTTTTGAGACGATGTCTCACTCTGTCACCCAGGCTGGAGTGCAGAGGCACAATCACAGCTCACTGCAACCACCTGGGCCCAAGTGATCCTCCTGTCTCAACCTCCTGAGTAACTGCGACTACAGGTGTGCGCCACCATGCTTTGTTAATGTTTTTACTTTTTGTAAAAATTGGGCCTTGCTATGTCACCCAGACTGGTCTCAAATTCTGACCTCAAGGGATCCTCACGCCCCAGCTTCCCAAAGTGTTGGGACAGATGTAAGCCACCGCACCTGGCCTAAAAATTTTTCAGTTTTAATCTCTGATACAGTAAACATCGATAAATATAACCCACATAAACAACCTCTTTGGGTGCTCATTCTATTTTTAACAGTTTTATTGAGAAGTAATTCACATACTGTATAATTCCCCATTTAAATTATATAATTCGATGATTGTTAGTATATTCACAGAGTTGTGCAAATATCACCAGAATCAATTTTAGGACAGCTATACCACCCAAAAAAGAAACCTAGCCGGGCATGGTGGCTCATGCCTGTGATCCCAGCACTTTGGGATGCTAAGGTGGCAAAATCACTTGAGCTCATGAGTTTGAGACCAGCCTGGACAATGTGGTAAAACCCTGTCTCTACAAAAGATACAAAATATAGCCATGTGTGGTGGTGCACACCTATAGTACCGGATACTCAGGAGACTGAGGCAGCAGGATCACTTGAACCAGGAGGTGAAGGTTACAGTGAGCCATGATCCCGCGACTGCACTCCAGTCTGAGTGACAGAGGGAGACTTTGTCTCAAAAAAAAGAAAAAAAAAAAAGAAACCCTGTACCCATTCGCAGTCACTCCTCATTCTCCCCAATCTCCCCAGTCCTTGACAACCACTAATCTACTTGTGTCCGTACAGATTTCCCTATTTTGTACATTTCATATTAATGGAATCATTCAATATGTGGTCTTTCTGCATATGGCTGCTTTCACTTAGTGTTTTCTTTTCTTTCTTTCTTTTTTTTTTTTTTTGAGACAGAGTCTTGCTCCATCTCCAAGGCTGGAGTGCAATGGCGCGACCTCAGTTCACTGCAACCTCCGCCTCCCGGGTTCAAGCGACTCTCCTGCCTCAGTCTCCCAAGTTGCAGGGATTACAGGTGCCTGCCACCACACCCAGCTAATTTTTTGTAATTTTAGTAGAGACAGCGTTTGGCCATGTTGGCCAGGCTGGTGTTAAACTCCTGATCTTAGGTGATCTACCTGCCTCAGCCTCCCAAAGTGCTGGGATTACAGGTGTGACCCACCACACCTGGCCTCACTTAGTGTTTTCAAGATTCATCTACATTGCAGCATGTGTCAGTCCTTCATTCCTTTTTATGGCTGGATAATATTCCATTATATGCCTATCACATTGTATTTATCCATTCATCAGTCTTTTTGTTTTTTTCTTTGTTTTTGTTTTGAGACAGAATCTTGCTGTCGCCCAGGCTGGAGTTCAGCAGTGTGATCTTGGCTCACTGCAACCTCTGCCTCCCACATTCAAGCAATTCTCCTGCCTCAGCCTCCTGAGGAGCTGGGATTATAGGTGGGCGCCAACATGCCCAGCTAATTTTTGTATTTTTAGTAGAAACAGGGTTTCACCATGTTGGTCAGGCTGGTCTCAAACTCCTGACCTCATGATCCACCCACCTTGGCCTCCCAAAGTGCTGGGATGACAGGCATGAGCCACCACACCTGGCAACCATTCAATAGTTTTAAGGGTGTACAGGGATCCCGAGGCCAAGAAGTTTCACAGCTGCTGTTCTAGGGTTTCTTGCACTGGGTACAGACAAATCTACTTTGAGAAAACCCACCAAGCCATACACTTATAGGTATGTGTACCTGGTTTTATCTGCAAATTACATTTCAGCTTTGGCAAAGCATTTCTTTTTTTAAATGTGAACACTTGATGAATTTGTGTGTCATCTCTGCACAGGGGTTGTGCTCATCTTCTCTGTCTCCTTCCCGTTTTTACTTACATGTGATGCAGAAGCAAGCACAGCACAGCAAAGCAGTATTTAAGCTTTCATTCATTCTAAAGACTAGTTGTGGTGGCTCACACCTGTAATCCCAGCACTTCAGGAAGCCAAGGTAAGAGGATCTCTTGAGCCCAGAAGTTCAAAGCTGCAGGGAACCATGATTGCACCACTGCACTCCAGCTGGAGTGACAGGGCAAGACTGTCTCTTAAGATAAAATTTAAAATAAAATAACATTTTATTGAGCTCATTATTGAGTGCTCACTCTGTTCCAGGCAGAATCCTAAGTGTCTTTGTGGATTCTCTGGCTGAATGCCCACAGTCACTCCAGGAAGTAAGAAAGTAGGGTATAGACTCAGACTGGCCCTACTCAAACCTTAATCCTCTATCTACCCTCAACTTCTTATTTTGAAAAAAAATTCAACCTGGGTGTGGTGGCTCATCCCCATAATCCCAGCACTTTGGGAGGCCAAGTGTTCCACACAAGCCTGGGCAGCGTGGTGAAAACCTAGCTCTACAAAAAATACAAAAAATTGGCCAGGTGTGGTGGCATGTGTCTATAATCCCAGCTACTCAGGAGGCTGAGGTGGGAGGATCACCTGAGCCTGGGGAAGTCAAGGCTGCAGTGAGCCATGATTGTACCACTGCATTCCAGCCAGGGTGACCCAGCAAGTCCCTGCCTCAAAAAAGAAAGGAAGGAATGGAAGGAACAGAAGGAAGGGAAGGAAGGGAAGGAAGGGAAGGAAGGGAAGGAAGGGAAGGAAGGGAAGGAAGAAAGGAAGGAAGGAGGGAGGGAGGGAGGGAGGGAAGGAGAGGGAGGGAGGGAAGGAGGGAGGGAGGGAGGGAGGGAGGGAAGGAAGGAAGGAAGGAAAGAAATTCAAACAGAAAAGTTGCATGCATAATATCCTGAACACATGCACACCCTCCACCCTGATTCAACACGGTACCATTCGGCTTCATCTGCTTTATCGGTGCGTGTGCCCACACACTTGCTATTATTATTTTTTGCTGACCCACTTACATGTAGTTGCACTTAAGCTTTGCTAAGAATAAGGATATTCCCCTACACAATCATGGTACCATAATCACATGTAAGAAAATTAACAGTGATTCCCTAAAATCTGCCATCCAGTCCATATTCGGATTTTCCAATTGTCCCCAAAAAGTCTTTCACGTTTTTTTCCAAACTGATAATCCAATCATGGTTCACATACTCCATCTGTCAAATGATGTCTCTTTCATCTCTTTTTAATCTAGAATATCCACCCCCACTTGTTTCAAGACATTGACTTGTTGAGGAATCTTACCCGCAAATGCTACACATCTCATTCCATCTCTGATGTACACAGACCCCCGGGGGGCACTTCTATTTTCTACTTTCCGCTCCTGTTCTGAATTAGGAACTCCCAATGGCTTCAAGTTTTTCTCAGATAATCTAATATGTAGCCGGGCACAGTGGCTCATGCCTGTAATCCCCAGCACTTTTGGAGGCCGAGGCGGGAGGCAGATCACTTGAGGTCAGGCGTTCGAGGCCTGCCTGGCCAACACGGTGAAACCCCATCTCTACTACAAATACAAAAAATTAGCCAGGCATGGTGGCACGTGCCTGTAATCCCAGCTTCTCAGGAGGCCGAGGCAGAAGAATCGCTTGAACCGGGAGGTGGAGGTTCAGTGAGCCAAGATCGCACCATTGCACTCCAGCCTGGGCGACAGAGCAAGAATCCATCCCCCCGCAAAAAAAAAAAAAGAAAAAATCTAATATGCTTCTCTTAATCATGACCCTGATAGTGGTGTAGGTCTGTTCAGAGCACCTCACAGTGACTCTAAGAGGTGGTAAATTATCATCACCTTCATCTTCCAGATGAGGAAACCGGAGCTCAGAGGGGTGAAGTCACTTGCCCCAGGTCACAGGCAAAGCCAGGATCTGAACCCAGGCAGTATGGCTCACTCACCTGACTTTAGATGACCTCCTGGCAGGGACTTCTTAGCCATCTCGACCAGCGCTCCCAGCCCCAAGCCCACAGCCAGTCCTGGGGTGCAAGACAAGAACATGAGTGCCTGTTCGCCTGGGGTGCCCTCCCCCAACCCACGCTCCTTTCTCAGTTTCTCTCCAAGAATGCTTGTCTCCCAACTCTTTTTTTTCTTTTGTTTGAGATGGAGCGCAGTGGCACAATCTTGGCTCACTGCAACCTCCATCTCCCGGATTCAAGTGATTCTCTTGCCTCAGCCTCCCAAGTAACTGGGACTACAGGCATGTGTCCACCACGCCAGACTATTTTGTGTGTGTGTATTTTTAGTAGAGATGAGGTTTCACCATGTTGGCCAGGCTGATCTTGAACTCCTGACCTCAGGTGATCCTCCTTCCTCAGCCTCCCAAAGTGCTAGGATTACAGGTGTGAGCCACCACACCCAGTTTTGTCTCTCCCAACTCTTTCTTGCCAAATCTTTGTATCTCTGTCTCCAAATCAGTCTCTGACTCTCTTCCCGCACAGAGCTCCCTTCGAGATGCGGCTTCCTCTTTCTTTAACCCTCTCTCCACGTCTCTGTCTCCCTCCCAGCAGTTTGCAGTCCTGGCTACACATTCGAGTCACCAGAGAAGCTCCGGTAAACAGGATGTGCAGACTCCACTCCCGAGATTCTAATGAAATTGCCCTGAGACATGCGAATTCGTGCTTTGTTAAAAAGCATCTCAGATAATTCTAATGTGTGGCCAAGGTTAGGAAGGCGCTGGAACCATCATCCCAGGTCCCTCTGTATTCTGGTGACTCCTCTCTCTGTCCACGCTTTCTCTACTTTATGTTCATCTGTCTCTCGCTCTTTTTTTTTTATTTCCAAATCTGCAATGTGATCATCTTTCTCTTTTTAGAGACAGGGTCTCACTCTGTCGCCCAGGCTGGAGTGCAATGGCACCATCACAGCTCACTGCAGCCTCAAATTCCTGGGCCCAAGTGATCCTCTTGCCTCAGCCTCTCAGGTAGCTGAGATCAAAGGCACACCACGCTCACCTAATTTTGTATTGAGACAGGGTCTCACTATGTTGCCCAGGCTGGTCTGGAACTCCTGAACTCAAGTGATCCTCCTGCCTTGGCCTCCCACAGTGCTGGGATTACAGGCGTGGGCCACCAGGCTTGGCTGCTCCTTTTCTAAGCCGGTTATTTCTGCATCTCTTCCCTTCTCCCCATTTGTCAGATCTATCTAGGCCTCCTTCTCTCATTTCATCTCTTTGATGTTCTCTCTCCATCTCTGATTTCCTCTGCTACCTCTCCTCTTGTCCCTAAAGGCGTCTCGGGTCTTGCTCCTTCTGTCATCGTCACCATCTCTGTCAATTACCATATCTGGCATTTTCTGTGTCCTTTCTACATGTCAGGGGCTATTCCCAGTGCCTTCTGTGCACGTACTCATTTTTGTCCTGACATGAAGTCCTCACTTTCATGAAATATATTTTACAGAAAAACTTCCCCTCTACAGAAAAGGAAACCGAGGTTCAGAGAAGTGAAGTGATTTGCCCAGAGTCGCAAAGCGAGGACATAGCAGAGTTGTCCCTTGATCCCTGGGTGGCCTGGTGCCAAAGCTCTAACCAGTGACTTCGACTGCCTCTGCAGACTGTGAATCAATCTATCGATCTATATCTATATATATCAATTTTTTTTTTAAGAGACGGAGTTTTGCTCTTGTTGCCCAGGCTGGAGTATAATGGCACGATCTTGGCTCACCGCAACCTCCACCTCCCAGGTTCAAGTGATTCTGCTGCCTCAGCCTCCCGAGTAGCTGGGATTACAGGCATCTGCCACCACCACGCCTGGCTAATTTTGTATTTTTAGTACAGACGGGGTTTCTCCATGTTGGTCAGGCTGGTCTCAAACTTCTGACCTCAGGTGATCCATCCACCTCGGCCTCCCAGCATGCTGGGATTATAGGCATGAGCCACTGTGCCCAGCTGAATCTATATCTATGTATTTTTTTTTCTTTCTTTTTTTTTTTTTTTTAAGATTGGGTTTCACCATGTTGGTCAGGCTGGTCTTGAACTCCCGACCTCAGGTGATCCACCCGCCTTGGCCTCCAGAGTGCTTGGATTACAGGTGTGAGCCACCACGCCTGGCCTTGAATCCATATTTTTAAAACTTGAACTGGGCCAGACACAGTGGCTCACGACTATAATCTCAACACTTTGGGAGGTTGAGGTGGGCACATCACCAGGTCAAGAGTTTGAGATGCCTGGCCTACATGGTGAAAGCCCGTCTGTACTAAAAATATAAAAATCAGCCAGGCGTGGTGGTGTGCACCTGTAATCCCAGCTACTCAGGAGGCTGAGGTAGGAGAATTACCTGAACCTGGGAGGTGGAGGTTGCAATGAGCTAAGATCGTGCCACTGCACTCCAGCCAGGGGGACAGAGCAAGACTCCATCTTGGGGCAGGGGGAACTTGAATGATGATCTGCAGTAAAGAAGATATTTACATTATAACCAGTGCAGACCAAAGTATATGTTTCATGAAACAAGATTTTCCCTTGCCCCACAGGTACACGCATATTTTCTGTCCTATTCTTCTTTTTAAATGCTGGCTGCAACCCACTAAATTATTTCATGCAGATTGTGACCTGCATGAAATCCAGCTGTGTAACCCAGAGTCAAGTTATCTCCCCTCTCTTAGCCTCAATGTCCTCATCTATAGAATGTGAATAAGCACACATTGAATCAGTGCAGCATGTGTGTATATGGGGCACTGCACATTACAGGTTCTCAGTAAGTGTTATCATACAGGAGCAGTGGCTCATGCACAGAACCCCAAGACTTCAGGAGGCCAAGGCAGGAGGATCGCTTGAGACAAGGAGTTCGAGACCAACTTGGGCAACACAGGCAGACCCTATCTCCACAAAAAAAATTTTTTTTAATTACCTGGGCCAGGTTCAGAGGCTTGCCGGGCGCTGTGGCTCACGCCGGTAATCCCAACACTGTAGGAGGCCAAGGCGGACCCATCACTTGAGGTCAGGAGTTGGAGACTAGCCTGGCCAACATGGTGAAACCCTATCTCTACTAAATGTACAAAAATTAGCCAGGCGTGGTGGCGGATGCCTGTAATCCCAGCTACTCGGGAGGCTGAGGCAGGAGAATCATTGAACCTGGGAGGTGGAGGTTGCAGTGAGCTGAGATCACGCCCCTGCACTCCAGCCTCGGTGACAGAGGGAGACTCCGCCTCAAAAAAAAAAATTACTCAGGCTTGATGGTGCATAGTCGTTGTCCCAGCTACTCAGGAGGCGAGGCGAGAGAATTCCTTGAGCCCAGCAGTGTGAGGCTGCAGTGATCGCACCACTGCACTCCAGACTGGGTAACAAAGTGAGACCCTGTCTCAAAAAAAAAAAAAAATCATCATTTACATTCCTCTCAATTTATTTTGGCTTTGCAGGCCCTTTGTCTCTCTTTTGCTGTCTCTCTCTCTCTCCTGTCTCTGATGCATCTTCTCCCTTGCTTCAATCTGTAATTGTTGCCTCTTCAAGGTCACACCAAGATCCCCCAAAGTCACACCTACCACCAAAGTTGGCCAAGCGGCTGATGCGGGAGGCAGGCACCTTGCGTTCTCGAGAGCGGTCACTCAGCTGGGAAATGCGGACAAGGTCTGAGGATGGGAAAGTGAGCATCGTGCCCAGAGAGTGCAGCCACCCTGCCACCACATCCTTCCCCAAGCTCAGGGGGCCGGCAGCCTTCGTGGGGTGTTGTTGAGTGGGTGGGGTAACGATACCTGGGGCCGGGGCGTCTTCCTGGGACGCGCCTCTCGTGCCCTGCGAATGTCCTCCTCACCCAGGCCTCTCCTAGGCCCATCCTGGTAAAACTTTTGGGCCCAAAAACTTCCACATGGCCCCTGTAAGAGACATACTTTGGTAAGGAGGGGAAGACATGGAGTCACTTGGCCCTTCTGGACCCCTCCAGTCCTTTTATCCTCTGAAGTCTCCCTCAGCCTCTTCCCCTTGCGGACCCGCTCCCCAGCGTCTTACCCAGCAGTGGGGCCCAGGCCCCAGGGCCCCACAAGGCCGACCAACAGTCTGGCCCAGCTGTCCACCGGTCCCCCGAAGTAGGCCCCCGACCTTCAGCCACATTGCCTGGGAGAGGAGAGGAGGGGTTATTCAGGTGGGAGTTGCCTGGCTTCTTGACCAGGCCCCCACGTTCCTGTGTCCACCCTCTCTGATTCCCACCCACCAAATACTGCCTCCACTATTAATAGATTCCCACAGTTTCTGCTGGTTCTCTCCTGGTTGCTAGGAACCCTTAGCTCCTGCTGCGCGCCTCCAAAACGCACTCCCCCTCCCGAATCCCCACCGTCGCTAGGGTCCTCCCCCGTCACTAGACACACCCGCAGTTCCTCCGGGGCTACTTCTCCGCTCCTCTGAAATCCCCCTCGTTGCTTGGCACAGCCTTCCCCTCTTATGGCCCTGTAGGCACCCGCAGTTCCTCCGGTGTCCCCCTTAATCCCCACCCCGTTACTGGGCACCTCCCCCGTTGCTAACCACCCACTGCCCTCAGGCTCCGAGTCCGCAACGTGCTGGGGGCCTTCCGTGCTTCCGGGAGCCTCAGCATGCCTCCCCCTCCAGCCAGCCAACCAATGGCGCAGCAGCAACTCGCTGAATGGCACGGAGTTTGTCCATCTGTGCGCGGGGGGCGGGGCCAGAAGCGAGGCTCCGGCGCTGGAGCCGGGGATCAGGGTGGGTATCCGGGGCCTGTCTTCTGGGGGGTTGCTGGGGCATCGCGGGAGCGCACGCGTGCCCTGCCTGCCTTTCCACTCACCTCAAAGCGCCTTGTACGCGACAGCCCTTTCTGTTCCCTACACTATCCTTCTTGTAAAGTCTCCCTTACAAACCTCACACTTCTCTTGTACGAATATCTTGCCAACTCTCCTTATTTTTACCTCCGGTATGCTCAACACATCTCCTTTGAATACACATTCTTCCCAGCAAACATTTCCCTTGCACATGGAGCCCCTCCACTTTGCACAAACACCCACATTCTGGCACCCAACCTCCTTCCTTGTGCATATAAACCCCTTGCCTTGCTTGCCAAGTGCCTCCCACTCACGCCTTCAACTCTCTCGTGTACATAACATCCCCCTCCTTGCACACTGAGTCTCTGTTCCCTCACACACCCTGATCTCCCCGCTCCCCGCCCACCTGCGGGATGGTGCGACTGGGAGCCCTCTGCTTCCTGCAGGCCTGACATTTCCCAGAACACCCTCAGCCAAGATTCCCAGTGCTGAGTCAGGAACCTTGGCATCCCAGAAAACCAGCTCCCAGCCTATCTGTGTGTGTGTGTGTGTGTGTGTGCACGCGCGTGTTGGAAAGCCTACTCTACCCACAACAGGCTGACTCACCCACTTCTCACAGTCTGGAATAGAAGCAGCTGGTTGGGGCATCCTTCCCACCACTGGGAGAGGGAGGGATGCCGATGCTTCTCCCACAGAACCCCCCTGCCCCAACCCCTCTTGTCGGGAATCAGGCCTCTTTGTCTCTATTCCCGTACTGTGTGACTCAGAAAAGCCCTCATCCCTCTCTGGACTTCTGCTTCCCAACTTGTATGATGTACTGGGTGGCTCCTGGCTTTGATTTCTCATTGGTCTGTGAAGAGGTGACTCATTTTAGATCCTTGGACCTGTGCCCAATGCCTACCCAGGTGACTAAATTTTTTTTTTTTTTTTTTTTTTTTTTTGACGGAGTTTTTGTCTTGTTGCCCAGGCTGGAGTGCAATGGCGCGATCTCGGTTCACAGTAACCTCCGCCTCCTGGGTTCAAGCGATTCTCCTGCCTCAGCCTCCCGAGTAGCTGGGATTACAGGCATGTGCCACCACACCTGCCTATTTTTTGTATTTTTAGCAGAGATAGGGTTTCTCCATGTTGGTCAGTCTGGTCTCGGACTCCTGACATCAGGTGATCCGCCCGCCTTGGCCTCCCAAAGTCCTGGAATTACAGGCGTGAGCTACGGCGCCCGGCCAAGGTGACTCAATTTCAAGACAATCCACCTCCTGTCCCCCTTCAGACGTGAAGGACTGACTCAGGGGCTGGGTGGCAGCTCAGCCTTGGGGGCAAAATATATAAAAAGCACCTATGACAATAACTAACCCTACTAGGCTACAGCTGACAGTGCCAGGCCCGGCGCCACATGCTTCACATACATGAGGTCATATCAGATAGCCCCGTAGCTGCAAACAAAGGGTAGAGGCCGGCTGATCTCTGAGCCTCTGTCCTCACACGTAAAATGGAGCCCTGGCATCCCTATTGTTCAGCTGTAGAGAATGAACTGAAATCGTGTCGGGGTCTGATACAGAACAAGTGCTCTATACATGAGAGGGATTTCTTACGGAGACTTCAATGGAGCGTAAGTCATTTGCTTAGGCGGGCGGAGCTGGGAACTGGCAGAGGAAGGTCTCGAACCCTCACCCGTGGGATTTCCAAGTCGTTTAAAGTCCGTTCCGCCCCTGCGTGAAGAATGGGCGCGCGGCTAGACTCGTCCCTGGGGGTTTTAGTGAAGGTTGAACTTGTCATTCGACGGTGAAGGGAGGATGGATTAGTCACAAGGGTGGAGGAATAGGGCCAACTGGCGCGCCACCAGGACCCCAGTGCCCTAGATGCTTACCTGGTTGCGCTTCGGCGGCTCTGAGACAACCCCCCCCCTTGGGAGGCGGAGTCGGACGAGGCTCCGGCTCGTTCCATTACGTCACGTCCGGTGGGGCGGGGCTTCGGGGCTTTCCCTTGGAAGGGGAGTATCGGTTAACCCTTGCGCGGCGGGGCGGGCTGGAGCTCCGCGGGCCGGAACCTGAGAATCGGGGCTACCCAGCCACACCCCTCACAGGATTTAAAGGGATAGAAGGGGCCGGATCGGCCGAAGCCCGAACCGAAGGAGCGGGCATGAGGCGCTGCCCGTGCCGCGGGAGCCTGAGCGAGGCGGAGGCCGGGGCCCTGCCCGCAGCGGCCCGCATGGGACTGGAGGCGCCGCGAGGAGGGCGGCGGCGGCAGCCGGGACAGCAGCGACCTGGGCCCGGCTCAGGGGCCCCAGCGGGGCGGCCGGAGAGGGGCGGGCCCTGGGCCCGGACAGAGGGGTCCAGCCTCGGTTCTGCTCCGGGGACTGATAGTCCACAGACAGAATTCTGGACAGACGGACAGACTGAGCCCGCGGCAGCTGGCCTTGGAGTAGAGACCGACAGGCCTAACCAAAAGACGGAGCCAGACAGGTCCAGCCTCCAGACGCATCCAGAAAGGAGCTGGTCAGAGCTGGAGACGACCTGTCCTTGGACGGAGACCGGGACAGATGGCCTTTGGACTGATCCGCACAGGTCCGACCTCCAGTCTCAGCCCGAGAAGGCCAGCCCCTGGACACAGCCAGGGGTTGATGGGCCCTGGACAGAGCTGGAAACACATGGGTCACAGACTCAGCCAGAGCGGATCAAGTCCTGGGCTGATAACCTCTGGACCCACCAGACCAGTTCCAACCTCCAGACTCACCCAAAAGGAGCCTGTCCCTCAACAGAGCCAAGTGCTGATGGCTCCTGGAAAGAACTGTACAATGATGGCTCCAGGACACAGTGGAATATTGAAGGTCCCTGGACAGAGCCATACACTGATGGCTCCCAGAAAAAACAGGATACTGAAACAGCCAGGAAACAGCCTGGCACTGGTGGTTTCCAAACACAACAGGATACTGATGGCTCCTGGACACAGCCTGGCACTGATGGTTCCCAGACAGCACCTGGGACAGACTGCCTCTTGGGAGAGCCTGAGGATGGCCCATTAGAGGAACCAGAACCTGGGGAATTGGTGACTCACTTGTACTCTCACCTGAAGTGTAGCCCCCTGTGCCCTGTGCCCCGCCTCATCATCACCCCTGAGACCCCTGAGCCTGAGGCCCAGCCAGTGGGACCCCCCTCCCGGGTTGATGGGGGCAGTGGTGGCTTCTCCTCTGCCTCCTCTTTCGACGAGTCTGAGGATGACGTGGTGGCCGGGGGCGGAGGTGCCAGCGATCCCGAGGACAGGTCTGGGGTGAGTGGAACCCATCCTGCCCTTGAGCCACATCCCCCAAAACTTATTTCCCTGCCTTTGCTTGGGAAGTTCTCTACCCATTTACTCTTAGTTGCCCACCAGCAATTTCATCTCCAGGAACCTCTTTCATCCACTAACCTCCTCCCTCTGACAGCCAGGTTACTAACCCACTCCAGGCACCCCCTCTTAATTCTCTCCTTTCCCCTTCCTGCACTGTCTCCAGTCCTGGGGGTCTACAATGGACAGCCACTGACTGACTTCATGGGGCCCAGGAACCCCTGAAATTGTAGAACTAAGTGAGTCTGTGTGTGTGTTCACATATATTGTTGTAGTGAGGGTCTGACCTCTGTCGAATCCTCTGGAATCTGAAGAATACTAGAATAGGGAGACAGGCAGGGTGCACTTTCTACCCCACATTTCTTTGTCTGCGGCCTGTGGCTGCCTTAAAGGTTCACAAACCCTCACCACCCCTTAGCCCATTGGTATGCACATTTTTTTATTTTTTGAGATGGAGTTTCGCTTTTGTTGCCCAGGCTGGAGTGCAATGGTATGATCTTGGCTCACTGCAACCTCTGCCTCCCGGGTTCAAGTGATTCTCCTGCCTCAGCCTCCTAAGTAGCTTGGATTACAGGCATGTGCCACCACACCCGGCTAATTTTGTATTTTTAGTAGAGACGGAGTTCCTCCATGTTGGCCAGGCTGGTCTCGAATTCCTGATCTCAGGTGATCTGCCTGCCTCGGCCTCCCAATGTGCTGGGATTACAGGCATGAGCCACCGCACCCAGCCTGTATGTACATTTTTCTAGGGAGTGAAGCAAATTCCCCCAGCTTTTCGTCAGATTCTCAAAGGGCTGTGTGAACCCCAAATGCCAAAGGATTCTTGACCTAGCCAGGAGCCCACCTGGTCTCCCCTGTAACCCCCAGGTCCCCAAGAAGCCCCCTGCACACTCTTGTTTACTTTGTCCACCCTCACCCCCAGCTTGGGTGTGGCTCTTCCCTGGTGAAGGGACCTTCCCTGGCTGGCCAGGCAGGTTCAGGGAGGGCGGGACAGAGCAGAGGCCGGTGTGAAACTGGAGAGCCTCAACGTGGGGCTGGGAGCGGAGTCCGGAGTCCATCAGCTTGTCAGCTTGCCTGCTGAGGCCTCTCATTGCTCTGGGGCCTCTGGCTGGAGTCTGCTCTGGGCCCCCCTCACCCCACATGTCTTCCTTAGGGACGTGTTCACACACGCGGCCCTAATTGTGAGAGACAGACCTGCCTTGACGTGCCTGTGCCCGTACGCAGGGGCTGACCCTCCCGGGCCTTCTGCCATCGCTTTTTCCCCTCGGCCTGCCGTCTCACCTCCTTGGCATGTCAGAACAGCTGGGCTGGAAGTGGGTGAATAATAATAATAATAATAATGGTAACAGCAACAGCTAGAATTCACTCATGTTTAGCCCTGTGCTAAGTGCTGTGCTCTTATTAACTCACTTGCCCCTCACAGCAGCCCTAATCAGGTAGATATATTTTTTTCTGAGACAGAGTTTCGCTCTTCTTGCACAGGCTGGAGTGCAATGGCGCCATCTCAGCTCACCACAACCTCTGCCTCCCCACAACCTCTGCCTCCCCAGGTTCAAGCGATTCTCCTGCCTCTTCTGCCCCAGCCTCCCGAGTAGCTAGGATTACAGGCATGCACCACCACGCCCAGGCTAATTTTGAATTTTTTTTTTTTTAGTAGAGATGGGGTTTCTCCATGTTGGTCAGGCTGGTCTTGAACTCCTGACATCAGGCAATCCACCCGCCTCAGCCTCCCAAAGTACTGGAATTACAGGCGTGAGCCACTGCACCCGGACTTTTTTTTTTTTGAGATGGAGTCTCTCTGTCACCCAGGCTGGAGTGCAGTGGTGCAGTCTCGGCGCACTGCAGCCTTTGCCTCGTCAATTCTCCTGCCTCAGCCTCCCTAGTAGCTGGGACTACAGGCACCTGCTACCACACCTGGCTAATTTATGTATTTTGAGTAGAGATGGGGTTTCACCATGTTGGCTAGGCTAGTCTCAAAACTCCTGACCTCAAGTGACCCACCCATCTCGGCCTCCCAAAGTGCTAGAATTACAGGCATGAGCCACTGTGCCTGGCCAAGGTAGATACTATTATTATCTCTTTTTACAGATGAGGAAACTGAGGCACAGAGAGGTCAAGTCACTTGTCCAAGGATACACACATTGGAAGATGCAGATCGGATTCAAATCCTTACTGTACACCAGGCACTATTTTAAGTTTTTTCTTCTTTTTTTTTTTTTGGTCTTTTTTGTTGTTAAATTTTTCTCTTTTTTTGTTTGTTTTAGAGACTGGGTTTCACCATGTTGGCCAGGGTGGTCTTGAACTCCTGACATCAGGCAATCTGCCCACCTCAGCCTCCCAAAGTACTGGAATTACAGGCATGAGCCACTGCACCTGGCCGTTTTTTCCTGTCATTTTTTTTTAATCTTAAAATAACATCTATCTTAATTAAGGAAGGGCTTTATATGTGTTAACTATGAATCCTTACGACAGCACTGCCATTGTCTCCATTCCACGGATGGGGAAACTGAGGCATAGAGAGGTGAGTTCATTTGCTTAGGGTTGGCCAGGTCAAGTCAGAGCCAGGATTCTAACTCAGTTCTGGCTGAGTTTCAGACCCATCGTTTTAAACCCTGCAGCCATGTGGCTCTGTTCCTAACCTGTCTCCCTCCCAGGCCTCTCTGTCTCCAGTTTTTGGTCATCCTTCCAGGATATGCCTCCATGGCCCAGCTCTAGGCAGACACCGCCCTGCTCAGGTGCCCTCTCTGAGAGCAGTCAGGGGCTGGCTCAGTGCTGCGTTCAGAGCCTCCAGTCTCCAGGCGCCTTCCCAGACCCAGCTTCCTTCCCTCCTCCTGACCCCCTCTGCCATAACGAGGCGTGAGTACATGTTGTTCCTTGGACACCCTGCTGCTGTCCTGCCTCCACACATTGCTCAAGCCGTTCCCACTGCCGGCATCCCCTTGCTTCCTTCTCCCTTAATTTTGAAATCCTGTCTGACCGTAAAGGCTCAGCTTCCTTTCTCCCTTTCCTCCTTCCTTCTTTCTCATCATCCCCTCCTTTTTTAAAAAAATTGTGTTCCTTTTCTCTCTCTCTTGCTCTCTCTTTCTTTCTTTCTTGTAGGGACAGTGTCTCACTGTGTTGCCCAGGCTCAAGCTGGTCTTGAACTCCTTGGCTCAAGTGATCCTCCTGCCTCATCCTCCCAAAGTGCTGGGATTATTAGGTGTGAGCCCCTGCTATGCCGTTCTTCTCATCAGACAAAAATCACTCCCTAAGGCTCTGCTATGTGTTTGGCCCTATGTTAGCTTTGCTGGGGAAAAAGCAGTAATCAAGACATTAATGGGGTTCCCAGGCCCATGAGAGAGACAGACCCATCAGCAGACAGTCACAGTTCAGAGGGTTCAGGTGTCTGAGCCCAGCGGAGGTCACTGGCCAGACATGGGGTGTCAGAGAGGGCTTCCTCGAGAAAGGGGCGTATAAGCTGAGACCATCATGAAAAAATTCTGAGAAAGCCCAGATAAACCATCAGATTTAACTTTTTTTTTTTTTTTTTTTTGAGGCATAGTTTCACTCTGTTGCCCAGGCTGTAGTCCAGTGGCGAGATCTCAGCTCACTGCAACCTCAGCCTCCCGGATTCAAGTGATTCTCCTGCCTCAGCCTCCCAAGTAACTAGGATTACAAGTGCACACCACCACACCCAGCTAATTTTTTTATTTTTAGTAGAGGTGGGGGTTTCACTATGTTGGCCAGGCTGGTCCTGAACTCCTGACCTTAGGTGATCCACCCATCTCAGCCTTCCAAAGTGCTGGGATTACAAGCGTGAGTCACCATGCCTGGCCCAGCTCTAACATAAAACAGAGAGAGAAGATATTAAATTTATGATTAAGGGGCCAGGTGTGGGGGCTCACACCTATAATCCCGGCACTTTGGGAGGATGAGGCAGGAGGTTTGCTTGAGCCCAGAAATTTGAGGCCACCCTGGGCAACATAGTGAGACCTCGTCTGAACCAAAAGTAAAAAAGAATTAGCCAGGTGTGGTGGTGTACGCCTATATTCCAACTACTCGGGAGGCTAAAGCAGGAGGATCGCTTGAGTCTCGGAGGCGGAGGTTGCAGTCAGCCAAGATCATACCTCTGCACTCCAGCTTGGGCAGCAGAGTGAGATCCTGTCTCAAAAAAAAAAATTATGATTAAAAATGTCTCAACTAATATCCTTCAATCCAAGTATCAAAGAAGGTTTCTGGAGCATCTGTTGTGTGCCAGGCCATGTGCCGGGGACGTAATCATAACCACAACAACCCCAGTCTCTGTCCTCATGAGCCTGTCATCCAGCAAGAGCGTAGTGGGCTAAGCCCCAAGGCACTGGGATCCAACCAGAGCTAGAACCCCTGTGCTGTGCGGGGTGATGCTGGGTAAGTGGCTTCACCTCTCAGACCCTCCGTTTCCTCCTCGGTAACACCAAGACAATAATCTCCCTGTGGTTGTGTTTTTAGGAATTAAGTAGGCTGTGGCACACTGAGTCTTTGTCATTGTGCCTGGAATGTTCCAGGTACTTAATAAACAGGAACCTTTATTAATCATCTCTTCCCCTGGGCTGACAGCTGGATTGGGGCAGGACTAGCCCTTCCTGAACCCTGAAGCCCAACGGCGTGACTCCCCGTTAACCCTCCCGCTGTCACTGAGATGTCTGCGAGGTAGCTGGGCTCTGAGGGGGCTGGAGAGATGGACACGCCCTTGATCCTGGGATAGTAGGGGGATGAGCCACTCAGCTTCCTTCTCTGGAGGTGACCTACTCTCCCAGTACTTGCTAAGGGACTCTACATGCTTGTGGGGCGCAGAATGTATTCCTGTGTGTGTACGCGTTCATGAATCAGACACTAACCCTGTCAAAAAGCTCATAGTTTAGTCAGCATGATACAACGAAATCCCTGTTTTCTGTTTTGCTTCTCTGCTTTTCTTTATTTCTTTTTTTTTTGAGTCAGGGTCTCGCCCCGTTGCCCAGGCTGGAGTGCAGTGGCACAGTTGGGAGGCTGTGGCAGGTGGATTACCTGAGGTCAGGAGTTTGTGACCAGCCTGACCAACATAGTGAAATGAAACTCTGTTTCTGCTAAAAATGCAAAAATTAGCCGGGTGTGGTGGTGTATGCCTATAATCCCAGCTAGTCAGGAAGCTGAGGCAGGTGAATCTCCTGAACCCTGGAGGCGGAGGTTGCAGTGAGCTGAGATTGCACCATTGCACTCCAGCCTGGGCAACAAGAGTGAAACTCCATCTCAAAAAATAAATAAATAAATAATTTTTTTTTTTTGTAGAGACGGGGGTCTTGCTATGTTGCTCAGGCTGGCCTCGGTTTCCTGGGCTCAGTAATCCTCCCACCTTGGTTTCCCAGTGCTGAGATTACAGGCGTAAGCCACTGCACCCGGTTGCTTCTGTGATTTCCTATCATTCTCTGTCTCTCTTTTTCTATGTCTATTCATCTTTTTCTTTTTATCATTACTTTGTATCTCTCTCTCTTTTAGTCTTCCTATATTTCTTTCGTGGTTTTTTTTTGTTTTTTTTTTTTTTTTGAGATGGAGTATCGCTCTGTCACCCAGGCTGGAGTGCCGTGCCGTGTTCTTGGCACACTGCAACCTCTGCCTCCTGGGTTCAAACGACTCTCATTCCTCAGCCTCCCGAGTAGCTGGGACTATAGGTGTGCCACGACACCTGGCTAATTTTTATTTTAGTAGAGACGGGGTTTCACCATGTTGGCCAGGCTGGTCTCAAACTCCTGACCTCAGGTGATCTGCCCGCCTCACCCTCCCGAAGTGCTGAGATTACAGGTGAGAACCACCACACCCGGCCTGTTTCTTTCTCTTTTAGCAATTCTATACTGGTCTCTGTATTTGTCAGGGTAGTTCAGGATTTGCTGCAGTAACAAGTAGCCCCCAAATCTTAGTGACTTAGAACAACAAGGGATTATTTTGGTTTATACTACACATTGGCCATGGGTCAGTGGTGGGTCAGGGCCTCTGCTTCATACTGTCTTCACTCAGGGGCCCAGGCTGAGGGAGCTTTCATTTCTCTTCTACTCTCATCCACAGGGGAACGAACATAGAGAGCCATGAACTGGCTTTTAAGGCTCCTCCCCAAAAGTGACACTTCTGCTCACAGTTAATTGGCCAAAGCAAGGCCAGGTGTGGTGGCTCACACCTGGAATCCCAGCACTTTGGAGACCAAGATGGGAGGATTGCATGAGGCCAGGAGTTCAAGACCAGCCTGGGCAACATAGCAATATGCCATAAAATAGCTGGGCATGGTGGCACACACCGGTAGTCCTTGCTACTCAGGAGGCTGGGATGGGAGGATCGCTTGAGTCCAGGAGTTGGAGGATGAGGTTGCGGTGAGCTGTGATGGTGCCATCATTCCACAGTCTGGGTGACAGAGATCCTGTCTCTCTAAAAATGGAAAAAAAAAAACCCCAAAATCCTCGGTTCAGGAAGGCAGGAGGGACATCTCTGGACTAGCAGCTGGAGCTGTGTGGTAAACAGCTCTCATGACTGCCGTGGTCTCTACCACTGTCCCTGTCTCTCTGTCTATCATCACTGCATCATCTGTCTCTGTTTCTGTCTCTCTCTGTGGTCCATCTCCATCTATCAACTCCTGCCTCTATCATTTTCCCCAGGAGGTCTGACCTGGTTTAGGGACAGAGATGGGGCTTCCAAGATTTGTGACTGGGCCCAACATGATTGCTCATGCCTATAACCCCAACACTTTGGGAGACTGAGGCAGGCTGGGCGTGGTGGCAGGCGCCTGTAATCCCAGCTACTCAGGAGGCTGAGGCAGAAGAATTGCTTGAACCCACAAGGCGGAGGTTGCATTTAGCCAAGATCATGCCACTGCACTCCAGCCTGGGCGGCAGAGCAAGATGCCGTATCAAAAAAAAAAAAAAATTGGGACTGTGTATGTGCTGTGGAAGATGTAGGGATTGGTTGTTACCACAGCAAAACGTAGCTTATCCTTACTCATAAGAGGACAGAGAGACATAGATGCAAAGAAACTGAAGACAGAGAGGTAGAAATGGACAAAGAACTCCCCCTATCTTGCTGAGGCCTTTGGGCGATCTTGTGATTGGACTGAGTGGGGCTCACTCACCCCAACAAGCCTGGGAACAGTGATCCCAGGAAGCCCCTGGCCCTGGAAAGACTGCAGGTTCCCCTTCCTTCCCTCTCATTGCAGCACCTCTAGCCCCTGCCTTCCCTGACCTTGGCCCTGACCCCACCCTGCTCTGCCCCCCACAGAGCAAACCCTGGAAGAAGCTGAAGACAGTTCTGAAGTATTCACCCTTCATGGTCTCCTTCCGAAAACACTATCCTTGGGTCCAGCTTTCCGGACACGCTGGTGAGAGTGGGGCGGTGATGGACAGGGCTGGGCAGAGTCTCCCGGGCCAGGGAAAGGGATGTTCTCTGCAGTTCCCCAAACTAGTGATGGGCTTGGTGACAGTCCCCACCTTATGGGGCTGTTATGGGCAGTGCTTAAGACTGGGCCTGGCCCTTATGTCAGAACAGAGGGCTATTCCCTGTTATTCTGGTGGAGAGAGGGAGCTTCAGCTGTGGGGACAGGTGGGCCTGGGCTCAAACCCTAGTTCTGCTCTGTATTCATGGGTGACCCTGGGCCAGTTACTTTCCTTTACTAGGCCTCAGCTGCACCATCTGTTAATGTGGAGATAATCTTACCTCCCTTGCAGGATTAACTGAAAAGTTAAAATCAAAATGGATATAAAGATTGAGGCTGGGCACGGTGGCTTACATCTTTAATCCTAGCACTTTAGCAGGCCAAGACCTGAGGATCGCTTGAGCCCAGGAGGTCAAGACCAACCTGGGCACCATAGTTAGTCCCTGTCTCAATTTAAAAAACAGGATTGGCCGGGCATGGTGGCTCACGTCTGTAATCCCAGCACTTTGGGAGGCTGAGACAGGTGTTTCACCTGAGGTCAGGAGTTCAAGACCAGCCTGGCCAACGTTGTGAAACTCCATCTCTACTAAAAATACAAAAATTAACCAGACGTGGTGGCGGGCACCTGTAATCCTAGCTACTCAGGAGGCTGAGGCAGGAGAATCATTTGAACCTGGGAGAAGGAGGTTGCAGTGCGCTGAGATCGTGCCACTGCGCTCCATCCTGGGCCACAGAGTGAAACTCTGTCTCAAAAAAAAAAAATGATTGAGGCACAGGACCCTCATGAGTGGAAATGATCACTTCTTGCCCTCCCCTCATGTTCAGGGCTTAGTAGGCCTTCAGCAAATAGCAGCTATAACAGTTTGCCCCCAGGACCTCGCAAAATCCTCCAACACATAGTAGCACAATGCATAGCATATAGCGCTCTTTTGAAGGGCTAGACCATAAATATCTTAGGTTCTGTGGGCCATGTGGTCTCTGTTGCAGCTGCTGAGCTCTGCTATTTCAGCAGGAAAGCTGCATAGACACTATGTAAACATATGAGTGTGTCGGTATTCCAATAAAACTTTATTTACAAAAAACAGCAGCAGGCTGGACTAGAAAACTGTGCCCATCAGCAAACAGAGACAATAAGAGAACTTGTCTGCCTTTTTTGTCATTAGATCTGACCTGGAAATAAGGCAAGGTCCCCTAAGACTGTGGCAACAGAAGTCTTTCATCTATGTGTTCTAGTTACTATTGCTGAGTTTATTTAAAAAAACAAAAAACTCAGCAGGTCACAGTGGCTCATGGCTGTAATTCTAGCACATTGGGAGGCTGAGGTGGGAGGATCACTTCAGCCAGGGAGTTCAAGACCAGCCTGGGCGACATAGCAAGACCCTGTCTCTATGAAAGATTAAAAAATGAACCAGGCATGGTGGTGTGCACCGGTGGTCCCAGGTACTTGAGAGGCTGAGGTGGGAGGACTGCTTGAGTCCAGGAGGTCTGGGCTGCAGTGAGCGTTGATCACACCACAGCACTCCAGTCTAAATGACTGAGCGAGACCCTGCCTCAAAAATAAAATAAAAAACAAAAACCCCAAACCCCCAAACTTAGTGATGGTTAAAAAAAAAAAAACTTAGTAGAATAAAACAACCATTTTATTAACCTCACAAGTTTGGGGTCAGCAATTCAGACAGGATGGCAAGGATGGCTTGTCACTGCTCCAAAATATCCAGGAACTCAGCTAGGGATACTTGGAGGCTACAAGCTGAAAACTTTTGGGGGTTCATTCCCTTACATGCCTGGTGGTTGATGCTGGCTATTGGCTGGGGTCTCAGATGGAGCTGCCACCTGGAAAGCCTACAGCGTGGCTTTGCCATGTAGCTACTTGAGCTTTCTCATAGTATGGTAGCCTCAGAGTACTTAGATTTCTAACAAGACAGCTCAGGACTGCCTTGAAGGCAAGTGTCTCTGCCAACAGAAGTTATGCAGTGGCACTTCTGCCATAAACCCTTCCAAATTTAATGGAAGAGCAATCTATTTTTTATTCATTTAATTTTGAGATAGGGTCTCACTCTGTTGCCCAGGCTGGAATGCAGTGGTGCAACCCTGGCTCATTGCAGCCTTGAACTCCTGGCCTCCAAGGATCCTCCCACTTCAACCTCCCAGAGTGTTGAGATTATAGGCATGAGCCACTGCACCCAGCTTGAGAGAGTAGAGTACACTTCTTAATGGGAAAATTCTAGAAGAGCAGGATCACTCTGATCCTCTTCAGAGTGGGTCAGGAGATATTGTTGTAGCCAACTTTGGAAAATGTAATCCAGGCTGGGCGTAATCACAGCACTTTAGGGGGTTGAGATGGGAGGATCAGTTGAGGCCAAGAGTTCGAGACTAGCCTGGGCAACATAACAACACCCAGTCTACCCAACTTTACAAAATTTTTTTAAAAATTAGCTGGGTGTGGTGGTGCATATCTGTAGTCCCAGCTACTCTAGAGGCTGAGGTGGGAGGATCACCTGAGTCTAGGAGCTTGAGGCTGCAGTGAGCTATGATTGCACCACTACATTTCAGCCTGGGTGACAGAGTGAGATCCTCTCAAATGAAAAAAAAAGAAAAGGAAAATATAATCTGGGCTTGTGCCTGTGATCCCAGCAATTTGGGAGGCCGAGGCAGGCAGATCATGAGGTCAGGAGTTGGGATCAGCCTGGCCAACATGGGACGAGGTTTCACCATGTTGGCCAGGATGGTCTCCATCTCCTGACCTCCTTGTGGTCCACCCACCTTGGCCTCCCAAAGTACTGGGATTACAGGCGTGATCCAAATATATATATATATATATATATATATATATATATATACACACACACACACACACACACACACACATATATATATAATCTGAAAATATGGCTTGCCACGAGAAGAAATTAGAAATTTCAATCTACAGTATCTGCATGGTCCAGGAAATGCTTGATCTATAATTTAACTTAAATAGGCCCTGGTTGTTAGCACCTTGGGACTCTAGGCAGCGCAAATGCAAATCCACTCTGGAGAGTGATGCTCTGGACCTAGATCTCACAGAATTCCCACAGATGATCACACTTGTACAATCACAAATTACAAAACAAATGAAGACGCCACGTGCAGGGAACAGGACTTTAAGCAATAGAGAACAGAAATTGGCCCTTTCCTTACCAACCCCTGGCTAAGACTCTAAGAACTACAGGGAGAGAGAGCATTGCAGCAGGGCCAGGGAAGATAATGGTGGCCAGGATCTGACGCCAACAGGGAGCTCAGGGGAGGTTCTCTTTCAGATCCAGTTTCTCATCCTCACATTGATTCTGTCCTTAGGGAACTTCCAGGCAGGAGAGGACGGTCGGATTCTGAAACGTTTCTGTCAGTGTGAGCAGCACAGCCTGGAACAGCTGATGAAAGACCCGCTGCGGCCTTTTGTGCCTGCCTACTATGGCATGGTGCTGCAGGATGGCCAGACCTTCAACCAGATGGAAGACCTCCTGGCCGACTTCGAGGGCCCCTCCATCATGGACTGCAAGATGGGCAGCAGGTGGGGTGGGGTAGGGGGTGGGCATTACTGAAAATAGCACCAAGTCCATTTTTAAAGCGGTTGTACCAGTGTATCTTCCCACCACCATGTATGAGTGTTCCAGTTATCCCAGTCATCCCAGATTCTCACCGGTACTTGGTACTGTTTTATTAACTTAAGCCATTCCAATGGGTTTGGAATAGTATCTCTCTTTTCTTTTCTTTGAGACAGAGTCTTACTCTATCACCCAGGCTGGAGTGCAGTGGCGCAATCTTGGCTCACTGCAACCTCCACCTCCCGGGTTCAAGCGATTCTCCCACATAAACCTCCCAAGTAGCTGGGATTACAGGTGCCCCGCTGCCCCCCTGGCTAATTTTTGTATTATTAGTAGAGACGGGGTTTTACCGCGTTGGCCAGGCTGGTCTCAAACTCCCGACCTCAGATGATCTGCCCGCCTTGGCCTCCCAGAGTGCTGGGATTGCAGGTGTGAGCCACCGCGCCTGGTCTGCAAGAGGTGGACTCTAACTGCTCTCTCAAGCTGGGCACAGTGGCTCACACCTGTAATCCCCCCTACACACACACACACACACACACTCTCTCTCTCTCTCTCTCACTCTGTAACTCTCCCATTTCAGTCTTTTAATAGTCTTTTGATAAACAAAAATAGCATTTTTATAATTATTATATTTTGAAACAGAGTCTCACTCTGTTGCCCTGGCTGAAGTGCAGTAGTGTGATCATAGCTCACTGTAGCCGTGAACTCCTGGGCTCAGGTGGTCCTCTCGCCTTCGTCTCCAGGGCAACTAGAACTATGGGTATGTGCTACCAGGCCTGGCTATTTTTTTATTTTTTGTAGACATGGTCTCCCTGTACTGCCCCAGTTGGTCTTGAACTCCTGAGCACAAATGATCCTCCTACTTCTGCCCCCTGAGTTACTGGGAATATAGGCACGTACCGTCATGCCTAGCTAATTTTCAGTTTTTTTGTAGAGACAGGCTGATTAGGAAAAACTCTGAAACCATGTTTTTCCTCTACTCTCATACCACTGCCACAACAATGACAGCACAGAAGACTTCTGTGGCCAAATATGTAGAGTTTTGGGGTTTTTTTGAGACAAAGTTTTGTTCTTGTCACCCAGGCTGGAGTCCAGTGGCTCCATCTCAGCTCACTGCAACCTCCGCCTCCTAGGTTCAAGCAATTCTCCTGCCTCAGCCTCCCAAGTAGCTGGGATTACAGGCGCCTGTCATCACACCCAGCTAATTTTTGTGTTTTTGGTAGAGACAGGGTTTCACCATGTTAGTCAGGCTAGTCTTGAACTCCTGTCCTTAGGTGATCAGCCCACCTCGTCCTCTCAAAGTGCTTGGATTACAGGCATGAGCCACTGTGCCTGGACATGTATAGATTTTTTAACCCCACACACCAAGCAATGGACACCAGCTGGATGTTCTCCAATTCAATCTACCCGGAAATAATGTCAGATCCCACAGGTTGGGGGCTCAGTCCCCAAGACTGCCCCCAGCCACAGACACATCACAAGTCCAGGCCTCCTGAACTTCCGACTGATTGGCTCCAAGTTGGAGTTCCCATGACCTCCTCTTTGGGTTCAATTAATTTGCTGGAGTGGCTCAAAGAACTCAGGGAAACACTTACTTACCTTTACTGGTTTACTATAAAGCAGAGGTCCCCAACCCCCGGACTGTGGACCAATACCGGTCCATGGCCTCTTAGGAACGGGGCCTCACAGTAGGAGGCCAGCGAGCATTACCACCTGAACTCTACCTCCTGTTAGACCAGTTGCGGCACATTTCAGGAGGGCTAACCCTACTGTGAACTGTGCCTGCCAGGGATCTAGATTGCACGCTCCTATGAGAATCTAACTGATGCTTGATGACCTGAGGTAGAACAGTTTCATCCAGAAATCATCCCCCTCACAGTCCGTGGGAAAAACTGTCTTCCACAAAACAAGTCCTTAGTGTCAAAGAGGTTGTGTGCTGCAACAAAGAATACTGCAAAAGATGAAGAGATGCGTCAAGCCAGGGATAGGGGAAGGGCCGTGGAGCTTCCACGCCCTCCCTGGGCACGCCACCCTCAAAGAACCAGTCCTTGGGTTTTAATGGAGGTTTTAGGACACCAGCATTCCTTCTCCCAGGGTATAGGGTGGGACCCTCTCTGGGGAGGGTCCTAAGACCCCAGGCAGGAAGGTGGGGAAATTAGAGTCCTGCCCCAAGGCAGGAAAGGCAGTGAAAAGGCAGTGAAAGGAGGGCAGGAGAAGGTCAGAGAAATTGTGGTTTCTTGAGGTCTAACACACCCCACATTATAATAACAAAAGACTGTGGCCGGGCGTGGAGGCTCATGCCTATCATCCCAGCACTTTGGGAGACTGAGGTGAGTGGATTACTTGAGGCTGGAAGTTCAAGACAAGCCTGGGCAACATGGTGAAACCCTGACTCTACTAAAAAAATACAAAAATTCCAGGCATGGTGGTGCACTCTTACAATTCCAGCTACTCGGGAGGAGCGCTTGAACCTGGGAGGCAGAGGTTGCAGTGAGCCAAGATCACTCCACTGCACTCCAGCCTGGGCAACAGAGCAATACTCCGTCCCAGAAAAAAAAAAAAAGGCCTGATGCGGTAATCACGCCTGTAATCCCAGCAAGATTGCAGCAAGCGCTATGGGAGTTACAAGCCAGGAACCATGGATGAAAACCAAAATACATCATAACTAACACCACACAGGGTCTCGCTATGTTGCCCAGGCTGATCTTGACCTCCTGGGCTCAAATGAACCTCCTGCCTTGGCCTCCCAAAGTGCTGGGATTATAGATGTGAGCACCTGGCCTTACCTTTAATTCAGTCCAGTTTGTCAGTTTTTTTCTTTAAGAAATCTTTTCCTACTCCAAGCTCATGCAAATATTATGTTTTCTTCTACCAACTTTATTGTTTTAGCTTTTACATTCAGACCTACAATCCGGCTAGAATTAATGTTTCTGTGTGGGGGAGGTAGGGATCAATATGGATGTCCTGTTGACCCAGTACCGTTTATTGAAAAGACTTCCCGGCCGGGCGAGGTGGGTCATGTCTGTAATCTCAGCACTTTGGGAGGCCAAGCTGGATGGATCACCTGAGGTCGGGAGACCAGCCTGACCAACATGGAGAAATCCTGTCTCTACTAAAATACAAAATTAGCTGCGCGTGGTGGCGGGGGACCTGTAATCCCAGCTACTCGGGAGGCTGAGGCAGGTGAATTGCTTGAACCCGGGAGACTAAGGTTGTGGTAAGCCGAGATTGTGCCATTGCAGTCCAGCCTGGGCAACAAGAGCAAAACTCCAACTCAAAAAAAAAAAAAGAAAGAAAAAAGAAGACTTCCCTTTCCCCACTGAATTGCAGTGCATTGTCATAAACTGCACGACTCTCCGTGTGTGTCCCTGTGGACTGTTGTATTCCATGCATCGATCTCCCCATTCTTGTGCCAAACTGTGGCTTTACATCTCAGTATCAGGAAGGATAAGCCCTCCAGCTTTGTTCTTCACAATTTCCTTTGTCACATCCTCTATGTGCTCAGGACCTACCTGGAAGAGGAGCTGGTGAAGGCACGGGAACGCCCCCGTCCCCGGAAGGACATGTATGAGAAGATGGTGGCTGTGGACCCCGGGGCCCCTACCCCTGAGGAGCATGCCCAGGGTGCGGTCACCAAGCCCCGCTACATGCAGTGGAGGGAAACCATGAGCTCCACCTCCACCCTGGGCTTCCGGATCGAGGGCATCAAGGTGAGGGCCAGGAGCGACCTGTCCTGTCCCAGGAAGGCCTAGAGCCAGATCCCAGGCAGGGCTTCTTGGGGAAAGCTGGGAGACAGTATGGGAGACAGCAGGGGACGAAAGGCTGGGGCTGGGGAGGCCCAGCTTCTTACCCCACACCCATCAGAACCCTGTTCTGTTTATCTGTCTGCCTGAGCATCTCCTGAGTCCATCTTTTTCTCCTCTCCTTCTTCATGGTCACATCCTAGTCCAGCCCCATCTTCTCCTGCCTCCATCTCCCTGGGTGTGCCGGCCCTGATCTCTCTACAGCACAAGAGCTGGAGGGATCCCTTTCCCCCAGCTATGGAGAAAGTTTCTCTTTTTCCTTCTGCATTCCTTTTTCTTTCTTTTTTTTACCACAACCTCTGCCTCCCGGGTTTAAGTGATTCTCCTGCCTCAGCCTCCCAAGTATCTGGGATTACAGGCACACACCACCATGCCCATCTATTGTATTCCTTTTTCTTTGGAAAATTAAATATAATTGTTTGAATAGGTCACGTATGGTGGCTCATGCCTGTAATCCCAGCAGTCTGGGAGGCCAAGGCAGGAGGATTGCTTGAGGCCAGGAGGCGTTCAAGACTAAGCTGGGTAACATGGGAACCTCTGCTTCTAGAAGAAAAAACAATTGTTTGAATAGCTAACCACATAGTTCAAAAGTCAACATAATATTATAAAAGGGTAAATGTGGAGACATTTCTCTCCCAACCCTGCTGCTGTCCTCCCCATTCTGTCCCTCCTCTGCCTGCTCGTGGTGAACCACTTTACGAGTTTCTTGTATTTCTTCCTGACACTGCAAGTAAATGCAGTTGTATATCCCAGATGTTCCTCAGTATGCATACTGATTGCTACTTTGCTCTTGTCACTTCATAGTAACATCTGGACTGGGCGTGGTGGCTCACGCCTTAATCCCAGCACTTTGGGAGGCGAGGTGGGCAGATCACAAGGTCAAGAGATGGAGAAACCTCGTCTCTACTAAAAATACAAAAATTAGCTGGGCGTCGTGGTACACACCTGTAGTCCCAGCTACTCAGGAGGCTGAGGCAGGAGAATCACTTGAACCTGGGGAGCAGAGGTTGCAGTAAGCCAAGATCGTGCCACTGCACAGACAAAGCGAGACTTCATCTCAAAAAAAAAAAAGAAATTGTAACATCCTGGAGAGTTTTCCACATCATTCCATAGAGAGCCTCCACTTTCTTACTGTTTTTTTTCCCCCACAGTTATGTCACACTCTCTTTGTGAATGTGTCATGGTACCCCATAGACAGACACCTGGGTTATTTCCATTTTTTTGCCATTACCAGGCCTCAAAGAATCACATTGTACATAAGACATTTTGCAAGTATGCAGATTTAGCTGTAGACCAGATTTCCAGAAGCAGCACTACTGGGCCAAAGACTGAAGGCATGGCAATTTGCTAGAGATGACCGAACTTCCACTATCGGTGTTATGCCGCCACGCATCCCACCAGCCACGTGTGAGAATGCCTTTTGCAGATCTGACCCTGCCATTCTCCTGTTCAAAACCCTTCCGTGTCTCCCTATTACCTTGAAGCAAAGTTCCATGGCCTGTAGGGCCCTCTGGGATATAGCTTCGTCTCTCCCTCATTCTTCTGTTTTCTTTTTGAGTCACAGTCTCACTGTCACCCAGGCTAGAGTGCTATGGCACAATCTCAACTCACTGCAACCTCCACCTCCCAGGTTTAAGCAATTCTCCCACCTCAGCTTCCCAACTCAGTGCGATTACTGGCATGCATTATCACGCCTGGCTAATCGTTTGTATTTTTAACAGAGATGAGGTTTCACTATGTTGGCCAAGCTGATCTTGAATTCCTGGCCTCAAGTGATCTGCCTGCCTTAGCCTCCCAAAGTGCTGGGATTACAGGCATGAGCCACCGCGCCCAGCCTCTCATTCCTCTCATTCTCTTTGTGTACCTTCAGGCACAGTGAAGCACTTTCATTTCCTTGAAATGGGCTTGCTTTTTCCTGCCACAAGGCCTCTGCACCCCTCTGCCAGGAATGCTCTTATTGATTGATTGATTGATTGAGATGAGGTTTCGCTCTGTGGTTTCACTCTGTCACCCAGGCTGGATCCAGTGGCGCGATCACAGCTCACTGCAGCCTCAATCTCCGAAGCTCCAGCAATCCCCTTACCTTGACCTCCTGAGTAGCTGGGACCACGAGTGCATGCCACCACACCCTGGTCTCTTCCCTCTATGTCCCCTGGTTGATTCTCAGTCATTTTTCTGTCTCCTTTCAAATTTTGCTTCCTCAGGGAAGCCCTCCCTGATTTCCATTCTACTAGATCAGGGTTCCCTCTTCACCTCCTCGTAGCTCCTTATTCTCTTTCATTATTCTTATCTTCTTTTGTGATGATCTTAATCACCGTCTGCCTCCCTCATCTGACTGAGTCTGTCCTGTTACCCCCTATTGCCAAGTTCCCCTGTAGCACCTGGCACAGCGTGGCAGATGACTTAGGTGGCTTCTCTGAGCCCCTCTCAAACATAACAAATAACATTAGTCTCATTAGTCTCAAATAACTATGTGCCAGGCACTGTGCTGTGCATCCTACACACCCAGTCTCCTCTAATCCTTACACCAGACTTAGCAGGTAGACACCAACACGATTCCCATCTTCCAGATGAGGAAACCGAGACTGAGGCAGGTGAAGTGACTTAGGACCGCCCACCTAGGAAAGACCAGAGCTACAAGTCAAAGCCAGCTCCACCCCTCCTCCAAAGCCCACTTTGCTACATGGGTTCCACCAGGAGGTTCAAAACTGGAAGGGCGTGGAAGGACTGAGGCGCAGGCATATAACCTGGGGCTGGGTTGAGCAGGTAGGCCGGCCTCTTCCTTGGGCAGCAAGCGTCCAGGCAGGTGGATGGCCCTGGGAAGTTTTTTTTTTTTTGAGACGGAGTCTTGTTCTGTTGCCCAGGCTGGAATGCAGTGTCACAATCTCTGCTCACTGCAACCTCTGCCTCCCAGGTTCAAGCGATTTTCCTGCCTTAGCATCCCGAGTAGCTGGTGTTACAGGTGCCCACCACCATACCTGGCTAATTTTTTGCAATTTTAGTAGAGACAGGGCTTTGTCATGTTGCCCAGGCTGGTCTTGAACTCCTGACCTCAAGTGACCTGTCTGCCTCGGCCTCCCAAAGCACTGAGATTACAGGCATGAGCCACCGCGCCTGGACTCCTGGGAGGTATTTGAGGTTGCTGGGTATTGGGTGTGGGAAGGAAAATGCCATGACCCTATCCTTCCACACCCTGCCCTGCAGAAAGCGGATGGGACCTGCAACACCAACTTCAAGAAGACGCAGGCACTGGAGCAGGTGACGAAGGTGCTGGAGGACTTTGTGGATGGAGACCACGTAATCCTGGTGAGCAGGACGCCCATGTCCCAGAATGTAGCAGCTTAAGACAGCCACCATTTATTCTTGCTTCAAAGTCAGTGGGCTTCTGCTTTGGGTGGGGCTGGACTGATACTGGCTGGCTTTGCTCAGTCTGAGGTCAGCTGGTGGCTTGGCAAGGCTGGCTGGTCCAGGGTGGCTCTGCTTCCAGCTCTGCTGGTTGGCTCATGACTTGGCCACATGTCTCTCGACAGCAGGATGGCCTGGGCTTGTTCTCACTTGTTTCACTTGCCAAGAGAACAAGTGAAAATGCAAGGCCTCTTGATGCCTGGGCTCAGAATGGCCACCGTCATCTCTGCTGTTCAGCAAGTCATGGGACCCAGCCTGGACTGAAGGGTCCGGGAGACAGATTCCGCCTCTGAATGGGAGTAGAAATTCATGGAATCTGCCACTATTGTCTACGCCACCTTGATGAATCCAAGCCCTCACTCCTCCACCCTGTCTTCCCTGTGGCTCCCCTCTTCCTTCCTGGCTAGAACCTGCCTACTTCTTTGGGGGCATGGGGCGAGGTGAGAGCTCAAGGTGGGCAAGCCCCCATAAGGTCCCCATGCTAACCAAAGAACCCTCCCTGTCACACAGCAAAAGTATGTGGCACGCCTAGAAGAACTTCGTGAAGCTCTGGAGATCTCCCCCTTCTTCAAAACCCACGAGGTGCGAGCCCTGGCCGCCATGGGTGGATGTGGGGGTGTTGGGGTCCAGGTGCATGGAGGGGAAACCACTGATGAGTGACAGGTCAAAGATATAAAAAGGGGCTGGGCGTGGTGGCCCACACCTGTAATACCAGCACTTTGGGAGGCCAAGGTAGGAGGCTTGCTGTAGCCCAGGAGTGCCAAGACCAGCCTGGGCAACATAGCAAGACCCCATCTCTATTAAGAAAAAAAAGCCTGGTGGGGTAGTGTGCACCTGTGGTCCCAGATACTCGGGAGGCTGAGGCTGGAGAACCGCTTGAGCCCAGGAGGTTAAGAGTGCAGTGAGCTGTGATCATGCCACTGTACTTTTGTCTGGGTGACAGAGCAAGACCCGATCTCAAAAATAAAACAGGCATGGCTCATACCTGTAATCCCAGCATTTTGGGAGGCTGACGCAGGTGAATCCCCTAAGGTCAGGAGCTCAAGACCAGCCTGACAAACATGGTAAAACCCCATCTCTACCAAAAATACAAAAATTATTCGGGCATGATGGCGTGCACCTGTAATCTCAGCTACTCGGGAGGCTTAGGCAGGAGAATCACTTGAACCTGAGAAGCAGAAGTTGCAGTGAGTCATTGCACTCCAGCCTGGGCAACAAGAGTGAAATGCTGTCTCAAAAATAAAAATAAAATAAGACAGACCAGGTGGCTCATGCCTATAGTCCCAGCACTCCGGGAGGCTGAAGTGGGAGGATCACTTGAACCCAGGAGTTCGAGAGCAGCCTGGGCAACATAATGAGACCCTGTCTCTACAAAAAAAATAAAAAATAAAGCCAGGCACGGTGGCTCATGCCTGCAATCCCAGCACTCTGGGAGGCTGAGGCGGGTGGATCTCCTGAGGTCGGGAGTTCGAGACCAGACTGACCAACATGGAGAAACCCCGTCTCTACTAAAAATACAAAATTAGCCAGGTATGTGGCATATACCAATAATCCCAGCTATTTGGGAGACTGAGGCAAGAGAATCGCTTGAACCTGGGAAGATGAAGATGGAGGTTGCAGTGAGTCGAGATCTTGCCATTCCACTCCAGCCTGGACAACAAGAGCGAAACTCTGTCTCAAAAAAATTAATTAACTTAATTAAATTAAAACAGCATCTACTGAGAGCTGAATGCCAAGCACCCGATGAGTAGGGGCTGGTACCATTATCCCCATTCTACAGAGAAGGAAACCAATTATCAGTAGCAGTCCACAAGGCCTGGGAAGTTGCTGTCTCTTTCTAGGTGAAGGCATTATCCAATTTCTAGTTTAAAAAAAAAAATTTTTGTCAGAATCAGGATCTCATTCTGTTGCCCAGGCTGGAGTGCAGTGGCATGATCATAGCTCACTATAGCGTCAGTCTCCTGGGTTCAAGTGATCCTCCTGTCTTGGCCTCCTGTCGCTGGAACTACAAGTGTGCATTACCACGACCAGCATTCCAATTCTTTAGTCTCTACCAGGTTCTCTTCACTCATTCTGGATCCTGAAGGCATTTGAGTTTGTGCTCTGGCTTAGCAAAGGCCAGGCACAGTGGCTTATGCCTGTATTCCAACACTTTCGTAAGTCGAGGCAGCAGGATCGCTTGGACAAAGGGATGCTTCCCATCCCAGGTGGGACAGAGCAGGATGGAACCAGATTTCAGCACAATACTTAAAACAGTGTGCAAGTAAAGACTTACCAATTGTTTATTTCTGGAATAAATTTAATATTTTTGAACTGCAGTTGACTGAAAGTAACTAAAACCAAAGAAAATGAAACCACGGGCTGGGGGGACTAACTCTATTCCTCTCACTTTGTGAGGATGCAGAACCACAGAGAGGTTAAGACACCTTCCCGGCTGGGCATGGTGGCTCATGCCTGTAATCCTAGCACTTTGGGAGGCCGAGGTGGGTGGATCACCTGAGGTCAGGAGTTCAAACCCAGCCTGGCCATCATGGTGAAACCCCATCTTTAAAAAAAAGAAAAAGACACCTTCCCAAGGCTGCATAGCCAGGAGGCGGCATAGCCAGGATCTGAACTCAGAAAGCCAAGGTTCCAGGGTTCATGCTGTCAGCCACCCTGCTCTGCTGCCTGTCAGCAAGGGACCTTGGCCAGTGCCTGCCCCTCCCCTAACCTCCCTTCTCTTCCCCCTGCAGGTGGTGGGCAGCTCCCTCCTCTTTGTGCACGACCACACTGGCCTGGCCAAGGTCTGGATGATTGACTTCGGCAAGACAGTGGCCTTGCCCGACCACCAGACGCTCAGCCACAGGCTGCCCTGGGCTGAGGGCAATCGTGAAGATGGCTACCTCTGGGGCCTGGACAACATGATCCGCCTCCTGCAGGGGCTGGCACAGAGCTGAGCTGCTCCGCTACCGCCAGGTTTACTAATTGGATGGCACCAGTCTGGCTGGAGGAGTCCCGAGATGCCATGGGGGGCCTGAGGTTGGCCAGGGACGGGAGAGGTTGTGTCATGTGCCACATGAGACCAACATGGAAAGGTCTGAGGGGCCTTGGGAGACCAGGTAGCACCTGGCCCATCATAATGCAGGGGCTGTGGGCACCTGGAAGGAACGTGATGAGGCAGTGAGTCAGAAAAAACCAGAACGGGGTCCCCTGATCTGCCGGGAAGGTTTCTGAGGGGCTACCAGAGGCCACAGCAAAAGCACGCTGCCCTGAGAGCACTCAGTTCAGATGTCACAGGGACAGCGTGACAGGGGACCTAAGGCTACATGAGTCACTTATGATCTGCCTCCCTGTCAGCCTCCAGGCTGCCAGCTAGCTGAGGCCGGGGACTGGGTCAAGCATCATTGGTGAACAGATGTAGGCACCACTGGACCATTTGGGGAGAGTGACAGTCCTGTGTCTTCACTGGGGAGCCATCTGAGTGCTGACGGACAAAAGGCCCAGAGGGCACTACCTTATGGGACTGGGCGTGGCCTGAGGGCTGACACCACTGGGCGGGCACAGTTCACTGAGGTCCTGCCCTGCTGTGGCCCTGTGGGATCCTCCGTGTTCCTCAGAGGACTCTGCTGACCTCCTGCAGACCCAAACCACAGCCACATACCAGCTTCTGTGCCAGCACTGACAGCAGAACCTTGCTCCTCTGCGCACTGGATCCGGCCTCAGGACTTCCTCCTCCTGCCTGACCCTCAGGTTTCTCTCTCCTTTCTCAGCCAAGGGCAGTGGCAAAAAGGAGGTTCGGAAGCAGGGAAAGCAGGCTTCCCCCTGCCTCTCAGAGCTGCTGCGCTCAGGAGGACCCCATCCAATCCCAGGCCCCTGCAGGGAAAAGCACAGGGTATGTGTCAGAGGCCAGGGTGGGTAAGGCTGCCGGCCACAACCCTGGCCTGCAGCCTGGTCCAAACCAAAGACTGTAGAACCCTGAGCTGTGGCTAACAGCCCCTCCATCCCCCTCTTCCAGCACCCACAGCTAGGTCTTCCTGGCCCATGAGGCTGGGCTGGTGGACAGGTACCTACCTCTTCCCTAAGCTGGAGCTCCCACACTGTCTTCCAGGGCTGAGGGGATGCTCTCCTTTTCTACTGACCATCCTGATACTTATTTATATGAGGCAGTTGCTGGACGGGGTAGTACTGGAAGCAGGAGGCAGAATGGCTTGCTGAGCCTCCCGCCCATGACGACACCCCAATAAACAGGACATTCAGAGTCAATGTCGTGAAGCTTTTTCTTTTGCATCTGGAGTATATCTGGGAACAAGTGCTGGGTGGAGTAACAAGATAACAAGCAGTTTGGGAAAGAGGCAGGCTCCAAGCAGGCTACTTCACTCACTTGGCAGATCTGTACCTGGGCAGCTATTCTTGTGCCTGGATGTGTTGGACAATTCAGGGGACACAGTGGTGACCAAGGCTGCTCCAAGCCCTGGCTGGGATGCACGATGCACAGGCAGGCTGATCAGGGCTGGGATGGTGACACACATCCTCTTTACCCTGTCACTGGTTAGAAACACTGCACTGTGGCTGGGTGAGGGGCTTACACCTGTAATCTCAGCACTTTGGGAGGCTGAGGCAGGAGGATCACCTGAGGTCCGGAGTTTGAGACCAGCCTGACCAATATGGCAAAGCCCCATCTCTACAAAAAATACAAAGGATTAGTCAGGCATGGTGTGCACATGCCTGTAGTCCCAGCTACTTGGGGGGTGGAGACAGGAGAATCGCTTGAACCTGGGAGGTGGAGGCTGCAGTGAGCTGACATTGCACCACTGCACTCCACCCTGGGCGGCAGAACGAGACCCTGTCTCAAAAAAAAGAAAAGGAAACATGTCACTGTACAGTTTCCCTAAATGAGACTGGCTCAGTTAGGGACAGAGCAGTGATCAAGACAGGCCTGTTCCTCCTATTTCAGAGTGGAGGGGGCAGGTATTCGCAAAACTAGTAATCACACACACTCACTAGATATTTGTATGGGTGGAGAGGGAAGTTTGTGGTCAGCACCATTAATGATCAGGGAAGCAGGACACAACCTGGCTGAGACACTGACTACCTAGCTTGAATCCTGACCCTGCCACTTGCTAGTCATGTGACCTTAGGCCAGCGATTCCACCTCTCCGAGCCTCAGTCTTGCCATCCGTCAAATGGGGGGCATCTAGCACCCCCCTTACAGGGCTGCCAGATCTGCAGAGTTAACACAGAGGGACTGACACAGTTAACTGCTCTCAGATGGGCTTTAAAACAGGATGTGAGGTGGGGAGGGATGCCTGGACTGGGGCTGTGGACTCATCCCTGAGGTAGTGATACCTGAGCCCCAGTGGAGACGTTAGGGAGTGATCCGCAGCAGAGGGCTGGAGGACAGACTCAATGCTCTGGGGATCTGAAAGGCCAGTATGACTGGGAGGGGGCAAGTGTGAGGAAGAAGAGCCTGGGCTAAGGAGGGGTGAGCTGAGGCTGGCACAGTGTAGTGTCCCTGTCCTGTGAGCAGCAGAGGGCCCAGGCAGGAGGCTCCTTAGATATCTAGTGAGGTGACAGAGGGGGTCCTCAGTGAGAAACGGACCAATGTGACATTCAGATGGGATAGGCAGGCGCAGGGTCCTGCAGGGGGTGGCCCTGGGGTTGGGACAATGCCCAGGCTTGGGAGAGATGGAGTGGGGGTGGCCCTGATGAAGGATCCCTTGGCTAGAGGCCCGAAACCCAGCTCAGACCTTGGGGTCATCACATGTAGAAAAGTGGCAGCACACTTCAAATGGTGACCAAGCTAGGCTGCAGCCCGGGACCGCAGCCCCGGCTAATGGCTGGAGTCCTGCGGTCTGAGGAGCAGAGCCTGGCCACAGAGGCCAGCCCGCACCCCACCTGCCGGCACTACGTACACCCGGCCATCAGTGGCCCTTGAGGGCGAGAAGTCCGTCAGTTGCAGGTTGCTCTCCCGGACTTGGTTGTAGTCCCACAGCTGATAGTGCCAACTCTTGCCCTGCTTAGACAGTAGGTAGACAGCTCCCGGGGAGCCCTCCTCTGGCAGGGATGGTGGCTGGCAGGGCGCACCCAGCACTGGGTAGAATAGGCCTGGCAACTCGGGGTCCTCAGTGTAGCCGAGACTGGGAACAGCGGGAACACCCAGCAGGATCCCTGGTGGAGAGGAGGAGGTGGTGAGTGGTAGTGACTGAGCCACGACCAGGTGCACGCTAAGTTCCACCCCTTCCCAGCCCTCCAGGGTGGTGCAGCTTCCATTCCTAGGTTACAATAACATTAGTGGCAGCCAGTGGAGTTGGGATTTGGACTCACCACGGCATCTGGCTCCAAAGCTATAGGCGTTTTAAGTCTTGCCTCGCCTGGCCTGACAGCACAGGGAAGTGGGGAGGCAGCATTAGATGGAGCACATGTGGTCACCCGGTCATCTTCAGCTGTCCAGGGAAGAGAGGCTCCAGGAGGAGCTGTCAAGGCCACACAGCCATGAAGAGGGTGAGCAGAGCCTCCCCCGGGCCCCAGACCTCCTGACGTGGACCAACCTGGTCTTCTTTCAGGCAGGAGGAATGAGGAAGATGGTGCTGGTAATGCTTACAGAGACATGTCACATGCCAAGCCATTTTTTTGTTTTTTTTGCGATGGAGTCTTGCTCTGTTGCCCAGGCTGGAGTGCAGTGGCGCGATCTCAGCTCACTGCAACCTCCACCTCCTGAGTCCAAGCAGTTCTCCTGCCTCAGCCTCCCAAGTAGCTGGGATTTCAGGCAACCACTACCACACCTGGCTCATTTTTGTATTTTTCATAGAGACAGGGTATCACCATGTTGGCCAGGCTGGTCTCAAACTCCTGACCTCAAGCGATCCACTCACCTTGGCCTCCCAAAGTGCTGGGATGACAGGCGTGAGCCACCACGCCTGGCCAAGCCCTGTTCCAAGAGTGCTCTGTGCTCTCCTACAAGGCAGCCTCATGAGGTGGGTACTACTGTTACCCCCAATTTCCAGATAGGGAAAAGAGCGGCCTAGAGAGGTGACGATACCTGCCCAGAGTCACAGAGCCTAGAAGTGGCCAGGCCAGGCCTGGAATCCAGACTGTCTTGATCCTGAAATCTGCACCCTGAGCTTGTTTGTAGAAGCTCCAGCTGGTGGACTCCTCAGCCCCAGCCTGCCCGGTGCTATGCTAAGTGTCCTGTGGGACTGGGATGCCCAGCTCTGGTCCCTGTCTTGAGAGTGCACAGCCTGGCTGGGGGGGCAGCAGCACAAGGGATAAGAATGTCAGGAGGGTTAATGGAGGCCGGGGAGACCTGGGATGAGGGGTGCAGGGATGAAGGAGGGGGAACCCACCTGCGCTCACCGCCCAGTGGGCCTTGTGGCCCTTCCTCTGACACGGCTCATGGTTGAAGTCCTCGTCGTAGCTGGTGCTGGCATTAAGGTAAAAACGATGGTATGGCCCAGGGACCCACCCTTCGCCACCCTTGCCCTCCTCCCTGCCAGGCCCTGGGATACGGGATGAGCAGGGGATGTCCAGTGACCAGGTGCTGCAGGACGAGGTCTCTGTTGGGACCGCCCAGGCCGCCAGAGAGCAGCTTAGCCTGGCAGCCCAACACCTCCTGGGCCAGCCTGCCCATGTCGGCCACTGCAGGGTGAGAGCACACAGAGGGGGCTCGCTGTGTGTGGCCAGTACCATGCTGAGTTCCCACAGGGGGCTACACTTCCAACCCTCACCATGACCTTCCACCCCTTGGTACACATGCAGAAAACGAGGCACAGAGAGCATCAGTGGCTTGTCCACGGCCACAGCAAAGAGGTGGCAGAGCTGGGTTTGCAACCCTGGTAGCCAGCTCAAGTCCATCTTGTAACCTCTCTGCTCTACTGGGTAGTGGGAAGGGCCCAAAGAATGGAACAAGATCGCCTGATACGGCTGCCAGCACCCCACCCAGCCTCGTGAAGAGGTGACAGAGCACATGGTCACCCAACTCACCTGAGAACATCTCTCCCTGGGCCGTGTAGCCTCTTTCCATGGCTACCTGCACGAGTCTCTCCAGGGGGACGCCACTCGGGGGTGACAGGAGAGTACCTGCCATCCACAAGGCTACCAGCCCGCATCTGGGGACAGACAGGCCTATGTCACGGCCCCTTTACCAGGAAGCTGGAGTGGGTAAACAGTTTTGCTGCCCTGGAGGAGTTCCCTCCCATCTCCCAGGCCAGTGAGGGAGACCTGACTCCCCATCAGGGGAGAAGACGGCCAAGGCCAGAGCCCAGAGCTGGAGGGCTAGGGGTAGAAGAGTGGGGAGAGGTCACCTGAGCTTCCTGGGAGGAGGTGCCAAGGTGGAGGTACAGAGATGGACCAGGCTTATTCATTCACTCATTGGATGTTCCAACTATATCTACTATGCAGGCACCCAGGAGCCTGGGTGGAAAGTTCCCCCTTTCCTTCCCTCCTCCTCCCACCAGGGAAAATCCACTTAGCTTCTCCTGATCAGTCCCTAAGAAGCCCAGCAAAGGGAGTGTAAGGGCGGCGAAGGGGCTGCGGGTCCCGCATCGGGGCACGTACTGAGGGCCTTCTTGGATGAGGGATGGCAGGTCTGCACAGAAGAGGATCCACTGCAGGTCACCTCGGAACCTGAAGCAGAGCCATGCTCAGTCACCAGGGAGCCAGCTCTGAAGCACTTCCCACCCTGAGGTCTGGCTGGGAGCAGGACAACCAGGGACGATGAAGGAAACACCAGCCTGGCTGTCCTAAGGCTGAAGGCGGTTCCCGGGCTTCCCCTCCCCAAGCCTCAGTTTCCTCATCTGGCTCATGGGAATGGTCCTTCTGCCTGCCTGCTCCCTGTTCTCTCTCAGTTAATGAAGGGTGAGGAGCAAAGGGTGGCACTTTGTAACCAGGAGCCAGAGAGGTTTATCTGAGGAAACTTCTCAGAGGGGTATCTGTATACCCAACTCTCAGACAGGGTCTTGCTGTGCTGCCCAGGCTGGAGGGCAATGATGTAATCAAAGCTCACTTCAGCCTTGACCTCCCAGGGTCAAGTGATCCTCCTGCCTCAGCCTCCTGACTAGCTAGGAGTATAGGCATGTACCACCATGTCAAGCTAATTCTTTTTATTTTATTTTTGAGATAGAGTTGCGCTCGTTTTGCCCAGGCTGGAGTGCAACAGCACAATCTCAGCTCACTGCAACCTCTGCCTCCTGGGTTCAAGTGATTCTCCTGCCTCGGCCTCCTGAGTAGCTGGGATTACAGGTGCTCACCACCACGCCCAGCTAATTTTGTATTTTTAGTAGAAACTGGGTTTCACCATGTTGGCCAGGCTGGTCTTGAACTCCTGACCTCAGGTGATCCGCCCACCTCGGCCTTCCAAAGTGCTGGGATTACAGGTGTGAGCCACCATGCCCGACTCTTTTTATTTTTAGCAGAGATGAGGTCATGCTATATTGCCCGGGTTCCGAATTCTGTGATTTGTTTTTCCCTTCAAGTCAGTTTCTACAGCTGTTCAACAGTGAAAATCCTTTCACTTTGAAAAAAAAAAAAAAAAACACGTAACAACATGCTTAAGGTCTAAGATATCACATTGATAGTGAATCTTTGTACCCTGGGGGAGGATACTTAGACAGTTTGGTTACTAGAGCCCCCCAGGGTTCAGAGCAATATGCTTATCATCCCCTTTTTTTTTTTTTTTTTTTTTGAGATGGAGTTTTGCTCTTGTCGCCCAGGCTGGAGTGCAATGGCGCAATCTTGGCGCACTGCAACCTTCTCTTCCCGAGTTCAAGCAATTCTCCTGCTTCAGCCTCCCGAGTAGCTGGGATTACAGGCATGCACCACCACGCCTGGCTAATTTTGTATTTGTAGTAGAGACGGGGTTTCTCCATGTTGGTCAGACTGGTTTCGAACTCTCAACCTCAGGTGATCCGCCCACCTTGGCCTCCCAAAGTGCTGGGATTACAGGCATGAGCCACCACGCCTGGTGACAATAAAAGTTTCTACCTCATGAGGTTGTTGAGAGGATTCAATAATATTTAAACACTTAAAACAGCGCCTGACATAGGCTAGGCATGCAGTAAAGGGTGGCTTTAATTTGCATCAAATTTGCCTCATCTCAGTGGGGGCATTTAGGGAAGATTATAAATGTGTCTGGAGGCTGGGCACGATGGCTCATGCCTGTAATCCTAGCACTTTGGGAGGCTGAGGTAGGTAGACCACCCGAGGTCAGGAGTTCAAGACCAGCTTGGCCAACATAGCAAAACCCCATCCCTACTAAAAATACAAAAATTAGCTGGGCATGGTGGCAGGCGCCTATAATCCCAGCTACTTGGGAGGTAGCAGCAGGAGAATCGCTTGAACCCGGGGTGGGGGGGGGCGGGAATAGCAGGGGCAGAGGTTGCAGTGAGCTGAGACCGCACCAGTTCACTCCAGCCTGGATGAAAGAGGGAAACTCTGTTAAAAAAAAATGTGTCCGGAGAACTTGAAGTTTCAATGTGAGTCCAGGCAACTCATTTCTCCCTTTTCTCTTCAGTCAGGCAATCATTAAACCTCAGTCCCATGGCCCCAGGCCAGGTCTGGTGCTCTCCTTTGCCCTCCCACCTGGGTCCCTGGATGCCCCAGTTTCCTGGAGTCTCCTAAGGATCACTTCCACAGGCAGCCTCCCTCCCTGCACAGAGCCTCTCCAGGGCTCCGCCATGCCCTCAGGACAGTCCCAGTCCCTTCACACATCCGCTCTGTTCTGCGTGGCTGGCTCTGCCCGCTTTCACAGCCCCATGTTTGCCACTTCCCCCGGCAAGTTAAGGACGTATTTGCAGTTCCTTGAATAGAACATGTCCTCATTTCACTCCAGGCCCCTGCACAAGCTGTTTACTCTCATCGCACACTCTTTGCACGACTTGCTCAACAGCTCTCAGGGTTCCTCTTGTCCAAGAAGTTCCCCCTGACTCCCCAGCCTGGGTCAGGCACCCTCTGGACTTTGTCATGACAGCCCTGACAACTCTGGGTTGTCACTGTCTGGAGGAATGGAGGTGTCTGTCTCCCCCACTAGACTGGGCACTTTTTTTTTTTTGAGACAGAGTCTCGCTCTGTCATCCAGGCTGGAGTGCAGTGGTGCGATCTTGGCTCACTGCAACCTCCGCCTCCAGTGTTCAAGCAATTCTCCTGCCTCAGCCTCCCTAGTAGCTGGGACTACAGCTGCACGCCACCACACCTAATTTTTGTATTTTTAGTAGACATGGGGTTTCACCATATTGGTCAGGCTGGTCTCCAACTCCTGACCTCAGGTGATGCGCCTGCCTCGGCCTCCCAAAGCAGCTGGGATTACAGGCATGAGCCACCATGTCTGGGTCTGGACGGGGCACATGTGAGGACAACTTCTTCACTGCTGGAGGCACACCACCACAGAAGGGGTCTACGTGGGGGACCTAAGTAGTCAGGCTGTTTGATCTTGAGGACATGGGAACCCCCCAAGAGGAGATAGCTGAAGTGATCTGCGGAGAAGTGATTGGGGCAGAACCTGGGTGGTGGGTGGGGTATGGAGACCCTACCGGTCCTTGTGCAGCTTCAGGAGCCTCTTCACATCTTCTCTGCCCTTGGGGACTGGGCCAGCCTTCTCCAAGGCCTCCTTCAGGAGCTGGCTCTTCTCCAGGCCGAACACATGAGGGCGAGCAGGCCCAGTGGCAGCGGGTGGAGGAGGCAGTGGGGGCGGTGGGGGAACAGGGGTTTGCTGACTCCAGGGAGGGGATGGAAAAGCTATAAAGTCCAGGGGACTTGGGCGTAGAGGAGGAGGTGGAATACTGCTGGCTTGGGGTACAGGGGTTCTTGGAGGAGGGATTGGTGATTTTAGAGGAGGAGAGCTTGGTGAAGTCATTTTGGGGTCTACAGGAGGTGCTGAGGGGTTCAGAAAGTGGGGAGGGAGGGATCCTCCAAGAGGACGGCCTCGGGGATGGAAAGTTTAAAAGTTTAAGAGCTGAATTCCAGAATCTAGGGTCAGAGCAGTGTGTGTGAAAGGGCCAGGGCTAACATTTGAAACCGTGGGAGCAGGAATTGCGAGGCTGACTCCAGTCTTAAGGCACCTGACAGTTAACAGGGTGGGGTCCTTCAATCCGGAACCGGATCAGTGGTACGGGCCGGGACGGGCTGGGTTACCTCGGGAGGCTTAGGTGGAGAGTTAGTAGGAGTTAACTCATTCTTTGGGGCTGAATGTGGAAACTCACGGGTAAGTTTGGGATATGAAGCCTCAGACCTAGAGTGAGGTGCCTGAAGGGTGCGACTTAGGGGCCCGGGGCTAAAGATTCGGAGAACTTAGGCTCAGTCCCCTCTCACATCCCAGGCCCGAGTTCAGAACCTTTGAGCTGACCTTTTGAGTCAGAGGCAAGAGGTCAAAAGACACCTGGCAAGGAAAGTGGCCTAGTTGTGGAGAAGGTCCTGGAGTCAGAGCAATAAAACACCTCTGTGGGTTGGAGAAGACTCAGAGATCAAAGGCTGGAGGGCGCTGCGATAACCGGTGGAACAGGGAAAGGAGTCAGTTAAGTAAAATGAGCCACCCACTCCCGCAAAATGGCGGCCCCCGCACACCCCCTTTCCCATATCATGTGATATCTCCCTCAATAGTGCCCGCCCATTTGGCGATCACGTGACAGAACCCGCAGCTCACGAGGGGAAGAGGCGGGGCTTCAAACAGGCTTGCCTCCGGAAGACACCGCAGCGCGAAACGCGTCCCGATTGGCAAAACACTCGTGACCTTCACTGATTGGTCCGTAGACCCGGGAGCTACGGAAGGAGGTGGGCTTGTCGAAAGTGGGGCGGGATTTTTCTACCTAGGCAGGAACCCAAAAATCGTTTTGATTGGCAAGAACTCAGCCTAGAAACGAGTCTTGCTCTGATTAGTCAAGCTACTGAGTTTCCGCGTGGGGATTGGCTGGCAGAAAGGTAGAGGCGGGGCCAGGAGAGAAAGCTTTGTCGCTTGGTCTCAGAAAAGTAGCAGGAGCCGCTTGAGAAAAGTGCGGCCCCGTCGGAAGGTAACCTCGGGCGCAGACGAACATCGGCGGAGGGTGGGCGGTGCGCTTGGCGTCCGGGCCTCCCTGGGCCCGTCTGAGGAAACTTTTCTGCCGCTCGAGGTCAGGCTGCCCAAAACCGGTCCTTTCTTCCTTTACTCGCTCTTACATCCGGGTTTTTTCTCCCGGACTGCCCTTCGGACACATGGGCCAATGGGAATCGCCATTTAGGGAGCTCCGCCCACTGGATCGCGTAGAGCATCCTGGAACTCGTAGTAAATCTCTCGAGAGTTCCCTCCGCACGCGGGCTCAAGAAGCGGGTCCTACGCACGCTTTGTTGCCCACGCGGTGTCTCCGTCCTTCCCAACTCCCGCCTTACCTGACTTCCTCTCGGGAGGAAGATCCTTGAGCAGCCCATTAAGCCAACCTTGGGACAAGGGATTTGGAGAAAACCAGGGCTAAAGTCACGTTTTTCCTCCTTTAAGCCTTACCTCGACACTTCACTTCATGGCAGTTCCCGAGACCCGCCCTAACCACACAATTTATATCAACAACCTCAATGAGAAGATCAAGAAGGATGGTGAGTTCTCGGGATAGTCCGCACTCCAGGCTGTCCCGCACGGGCTGGTCTCCCTTCCACCCCCTGCACTTGCTTCTCTTTCTCAGTGTTCGTCCAAGCAAACTGTTCCAGTGAACTCTTTGGCCTTTACACAGACGACTTCCTCTGTCTTCAACACTCGTTAGTTAATCTTACACTCTGCCCTTAAACCTGGTCACTGTTGCTCATCTTACAAGGTTTCAGGTCACAGGACCCCTCCTCCAGGAAGCCTTCCCTATCCCGCGTCCCTTCACGTGGCTGCCCCTGACTTCCTCCCATCAAGCTCTGATTCCTCTGGGCTGTCGTGGGGCTCTCTCTCTTCCCAGTGGCCTTTGAGCTCCTTGACGGCAACCCCTGGGGCTTCTTGGTCACCGGCGTTTTCAGTGATCAGCCCACCGTGAAAATGTACCGTACTGGTGGCTAACGCTCTGTACTATGGGCTCGTCTATGCGCTTTTATATAAATCTTGGTTACATTTAATCCTCAAAACAAGCCTGTAGGAAGAAGGCTATTGTTATTCCCATTCCTCAAATAAGAAGCTGAGACTGGGGTGATGTGACTTGCCCTGGGTCACATAGCAAGTAAAGTGGTTGCAGCCACTGGCATATCACTCAGTTTTTGGCCGGGGCGTGGTGGCTCAGGCCCGTAAGCGCAACACTTTGGGAGGCTGAGGCGGAAGGATCACTTAAACACAGGAGTTCAAGATCAGCCTGGGCAACAAAGCGAGATCTTGTCTCTAAAAAAAAAAGAAGAAGAAGAAGAAGCCTGAGCATGGGTGGGTCACGTCTGTGGTCCCAGCTACTCAGGAGGCTGAGGTGGGAGGTCGCTTGAGCTACAGAGGTTGAGGCTGCAGTAAGCTATGATTGCACTGCAGCCTGGGCAGAGCAAGAACCTACGTAAAAAAAAGAACTCAATTATTGAAATCGGCAAGACTGTACTGCTTTCTCAAGTAAATTATCACCTTTTTTGAACCTCATTTGCTGTGTCTGAAAACTGAACAAAGTCATAATACCTTCCTTGCATGGATGTTGGGAGAAATTAAATTAGCTAAATCTCGAAGTGTTTCTGTTTTTATGGTACCTGGCAGCTAGGAAGTGCTGGATAAATGTTAGCTCTTATCACCTCAAGAAAATTGCCGGGAGAAGCAAAGGAGCTTGCTGGGATTCAGTTTGAGGTTACCAGTGAAGCTGCTCTTGAGGAAAGCAAAGACTGCAGCCCAGCGCAGTGGTTCACGCCTGTAATCCCAACACTTTGGGAGGCGGAGGCAGGTGGATCATTTAAAGCCAGGAGTTCGAGACCAGCCTGGCCAACATGGTGAAACCCTGTCTTTACTAAAAATACAGACATTAGCCAGGTGTGGCAGTGCATGTCTGTAGCCCCAGCTACTCGGGAGGTTGAGGCAGGAGTATCACTTGAAACCCAGGAAGCAGAGGTCTTTTTTTGCAATTTTTTACTTTTTCCCTCCCAGAACACGGGAAGGAAGCAGAGGTGTTAGTGCGCAGAGATCGCACCACTGTGCTCCAGCCAGGGCAATAGAGTGAGACTGTCTCAAAAAAAAAAGAAGACAAAACCAGGAATGTAAATTTTTCATATGCTTTTAGAGTGTGCTACCCAACCAGTATCAGGCAGTGCTGGGGACACACTGGTGACATAGAATCCTGGTTTTGTTTGTTTATTTTGAGATGGAGTTTTGCTCTTATTGCCCAGGCTGGAGTGCAATGGGGCGATCTCAGCTCACCCCAACCTCCACCTCTTGAGTTCAAGCGTTTCTCTTGCCTCAGCCTCCTAAGTACCTGGGATTATAGGCATGTGCCACCACACCCAGCTGATTTTGTATTTTTAGTAGAGATGGGGTTTCTCCATTGTTGGTCAGGCTGGTGTCGAACTCCTGACCTCAGGTGATCCGCCCACCTTGGCCTCCCAAAGTTTACAGGCATGAGCCATCATGCCCGGCCCAAACTCTGATTCTTTAGGACGGTGACAGCCCATAGTAGTCAGGGCCATCATGCAGGAAGCTTAGGCAGAGTGTTGAGGGCTAGGATTGTAATCCCAGCACTTTGGGAGTCCGAGGCGGGCAGATCACGAGGTGGGGAATTCGAGACCAGCTTGGCCAACATGGTGAAAACCCGTCTCTACTAAAAATACAAGAAATTAGCCGGGTGTGGTGTTGGGCACCTGTAATTCCAGCTACTCAGGAGGCTGAAGCAGAAGAATTGCTTGAACCCTGGAGGTGGAGGTTGCAATGGGCCGAAATTGTACCACTGAACTCCAGCCCAGGAAGCAATGTGAGATGCTGTCTCAAAAAAAAAGAAAGACAGAGGGATCCATTCAGCTTCCTAGAAAAGGAGACATTTTGGACAGCCTACCAGGTAGAGGATGCAGCATTTATGTTACAGTGAGGGAGAAGAGTGTTCTAACTTGGGCCAGCCTGTGCAGATGTTTAGGGGCGAAAGAGCCCGGCGCATTCTGGGTATTAGAAGTAGTTTTGTGGGCTGAGGCCTACAGGCCTGTAAATCATGGAGAAGCTTCCAGTGAGCTGTGCACTGTTGGCTCATAGCTGTGAGGTATTGGGCTTGGTCTTGAGGGTGTTGGGGAGCCAGAGTGCTTCCCTGTCCTGGCTGCCTCCCTCGTGGAATATCCTCCCAGCTGAGGAGGGTAAATGCGAATGGATGAGGGGGGTGCTGGAGAGTAGAGGGGCCCAGACTCCAGTGGAATGAGTGAAGTCTGAGCGAGATTCATGGGATGGAGTATGAAGAGGAAAACCAGAAATGTCACCACCAGGAGAATTTGGCTAATTACTTAAAAATCAGCCTTGACCACTCACTGTCCCTGCTGCCACCCATCCTACACACGTTTTCTTGCTTCTTTCCTAGCCTGGTATCTAATTTACCCAGTGACTTTTGAGACAGAGTCTCTGTCACTCAGGCTGGAATGTAGTGGCATGATCTCTGCTCACTGCAACTTTTGCCTCCCTGGTTCAAGCAATTCTCCTGCCTCAGCCTCCTGAGTAGCTGGGATTGCAGGTGTCCTGCACCACATCTGGCTAATTTTTTTTGTTTTGTATTTTTAGTTGAGACAGGGTTTCACCATGTTGGCCAGGCTGGTCTTGAACTCTTGACCTCAAGTG
>CAUYLG010021977.1:0-32743 GCA_963573385.1 Cacajao melanocephalus
TTTTTTTTTTTTTTTTAGTGCCTACTATGTGCAAAACAAAAACTTTCATTAGCAAAGATCATGGATGAGTCTTAAAATTTTACCTCTAATTTCCCACATTTCCTAACATTTACATATACACATAACAAATTTATATGCATATGTACATGTATCTATCTGTATATACACAGCACACACAGTCACGCCACGCTACTCACATATACACAGACATATTCAGGTATATTCATCAGTGAGCAATGATTGGAAAGGCCATGGTACAGGATGAATTTCTGTAATAGGTAAGACTGACACTGGGCTGGTATGGTGTAGCCCTAACTTTTATTAAAATACTGCAGCACCTCCAGACTTGTTGGTAAGTAAGTAGTCACTGCCCTTTACATTCAGCTATTGTAACACAACATTTTATGAGCAGAAAGTGTAGTAGTTAATTTTCAGTATGGAAGTGCTCCAGTCCTAGGCCCAGAAAAAATTGGCTTAGGTACTCATTTAGAACAGATTTGTTTGTATTGTCATGATAAGATTCATCTTCAATTGAGCAGCACAATTTTGTAAAGTGACCAGCAGTCACCATCAAAAGTGGCAATTTTTGTTATGCATAAGGTCCAGTGATCTTAAACTGGAAATATAGTCATAATAATATAATAAAATAAAACAAAATATTTAAAAATAGCTTGAAATTGGTAACATTATTTTATGCCCATGTGTTCATGAGTTCCCCATGTATGCAGAAGTCAAAATTTAGAAATATTTAATGTAGAAAAAACCATGAAAGTGTATTTATAGAATTAAATTAAACATTAATTAGATTCAGATTAATTAAAGCAACTTGATTTCATTTGAGCAAAATGCCCTTTATTGCAGTATTTTTGTTAATTTGAATTTAATTAACTTTGTAGTTTCATTTGTATTTAATGTGCAAATATATTTTGAGTTTACAGTTGCATATGCTTTGCAACTACAGAGGTCACACTTAGGTTGAGGCCTTCAAAGCATGAGTGTGTGCACTGGCTACGATGATCCCCCTCATTTTCCTGGACCCACTTACCCTGAGCCAGGCAGATGGATGCCCCCCAAGTTATTGTCACCTCTGTACAGGTAGTCAAGGTGGACGAGAGGCTCACTTCCACCAAGTCACCCCCTCAGCACACTGTGATGCTGCTGCCCTAAGACACCTGACCTTCCCCACGCCTCTGCCTAGGCCCCCACCAGGGGCAGTTGCTAGGTGGGGGAAGGGAGGAAGAGGAGGAGGCTGAGCAGGACCCAGAACTCCAGAGAGTGAGAAGGTCAAAAACATGTCCCAAAGAGGACCCTGTGTAAACCAAATCTCTAAGCCCCTATCCTCAGTGCTTCCTTCCCTGCCTCATCAAATTTTATTTATAAAACACAATGCCAATGATTAGATGGTTAAGAATATCAAGATGACAACCGCAGAATACTAAATTCTAAGGACAACAGGCAGGATCCTGTGCAATTGCTCTGGCCTCAGGCCCATGTTCCTGTTCCAATTAAGGTAGCCAATAGGCATGCTTATTGTGATGATTATTTTCCTAATGTGGGGTCTCTCCTTCTAATGACTACACAGAAATCAGAAAATTCATTGCATGCATCAAAAGGTGTACACCTGAATGGGAGAAAATGGGCAGGCTCAAGAAGAGCTACAAGTGGCAGAGGCTAACTCCTAAATGGAGCACCTGGGGGCCCTCCATCACCAGGAAACACCAGGCACACTGATGAATGGGCAAATTGCAGGTCTGGTTGGGCAGTGCATGGAGAGGCAGAGTTGGTGTGGGCTGCGTGGGATGCAGTGCAGGGTGGGTATGCTTTTCTTCTGCTGCACATACAACAGCAGTGCGGCTGGCACAGGAGCTGTCACCCTCCTGACAGCTGGGATTTTCCTTGATGTGCCCCATCCAGGCTGGGCTCTAGATTCATTTTGATTGTTTTGTTTCCTGCATGCATTCTGTGGCCAAATGTAAGATGAGAGATTGAGAACTTCCCAAAATATTCAAGTCTGTTTATAACCTCTGGCTCCTAAAAAGAAAGCTAAATAAGCTGGTGTTGTCAACCACCAACAAGTCAAATTCCATTTTAATCCAGAATCTTTTGCTATACTTAAAGCTGTGTAGCCCCAGGACCTAATGCTTGCCCAGTGTAGACACCCAATAAATGTTTGTTGAATGAATGGCTTTGTTCCCACCCAAATCTCACCTCAAACTGTAATAATCCCCATGTGTCAAGGGTGGTGCCCCATGGACAAAATTGAATCATGGGGCAGTTTCCCCCATACTGTTTTCGTGGTAGTGAATACATCTCACAAGATCTGATGGCTGTATAAATGGGAGTTCTCCTGCACACTCTTTCTTGCCTGCCACCATGTAAGACGTGACTTTGCTCCTCATTTGTCTTCTGCTGTGATTGTGAGGCCTCCCCAGGCATATGGAACTGTGAGTCCATTAAACCTGTTTCCTTTATAAATTACCTAGTCTTGGGTATGTTTTTATTAGCAGCATGAGAACATATTAATACACCAAGTAAATGAATGCATTGATCTGGAGTTTTCTTGTTTGCTGTTGACATAATTTTACCCCCTTACAATAACTAGAAAAGGTAGACAGAACAAGCATTGTTTTCCCATTTTACATATGACGAAATTGAGACTCAGAAGGGTTAAGTACCTTGCTCAAAATTACTCAAAGTTATTGGGTTTCCTTTACTCAAATGTAGGGCTTTTCTGCTACTACAGGGAACACAACGAAATTCCACCTCAATGGCTGCGCCGCCTGCCCTACTTTTCTCACAAGTCGCATTTGCTGTTATCTTTTAAGTTTTGTCTTTTAAGTTTTGCCCCTTTGGTGAACCAGGGCAGACAAACTGCATTTTTGTGGACTCTGTGTTTCATTGGCTAGAGGTGATGATGAGCTAAGAAGAGTAAAATGCTTTAAGGAAATCATTATCACCATTATCACACACCAAAAAAACCTCACTTTTAAGAGACATACTTAGCTGTGGAAGTATCTCTCCAATTCTCTTTTGGTACAGAAAACATCCTGCTTTCCAGGGATACACACTTCGGGAGATAGGGGAGAGGACAATCATGCTTAAATACTCAAGTTCTAGGGCTCAACACTCCAGAATTCCTGTTCTGCACCTTATTCCATGGGTGACCTTGGGAATGTTATTTAGTCTCTCTTGACCTCAGCTTCTCACAGTAAAATTGAAATAATAAAAACAGAAAACTTGGAAGGGAGTTGTGAGATGGGCTGGTAAAGCGCTTACAGAGTCCCTAACACGTGGCAAGAGAATAGCGGGTGCTATCGCGTTTCTAGTGCAGGCAGAGCTTGCATCGAAGAAGGGGCCAAAGCACTCGAACATAGATTCATTGTGAAGAGTTCCCTTCACATATACATCATTGCACATCTGTGTGTGCAAAAGATTAAATTCTCCTGTCCAGATGGCTAAAAAATAAATTAAATATGTTAACCCAACTAAATAAAGATACAAACTTCTGTATTTGCAAATGCATCTGTATTATATAAAATTCAGTCATAGGGCATGGAATTTGCCCCTATATCTCAAAGTACAAGTCATTCTGTGTTTATTTTCTCTTTCTCTTTTTTCTTTCCTTCTTTCTTTCAAAAATTAAAATTGTTTTCTGACCTTTTGAAATACAGCTTCGGAAAATAAAACTGAGATTGAAAAAAATACTTATAACGTTGTTTGTTACTAAATTCATCCCTAACTGTGACTGGTGATCTCATTTAAAATGAAATGACTCAGGACAATTCCTTGTGTAAAATGAATTACTCCAGGCTTATGTTTCCTTAAATGTGAGCATGTGATGGAATCTCTTTTACAGCTTCTAAATGAACAGCTGCCTTGAACTTTCTCATAATCACCCCCAGAAAGCTCTCATCCTTTGCTTAGATCCTCCTTCAAGATGAATCAGGGAAGGGAAAGATGAAAGGGGCTGGTGGAGAACTATCCCATTTGTTCATTTCTGCTGTGTGGAAAACCAAACTATGCAAACCTTCAGTCACATTGCTTTTCTTTTGAGATAAAACCTGCTAATGGGTATCTAGCTATAGTCATCCATTTGATTAAGGCTAAGCTTCTGAATAGTAGGAAAGACTAAGAAATCCAGGGAGAGAACAAATCAACATAAAAGGATACTTTGTGATTCACTCACTTAACAAATATTGAGAACATTTTGTCTTCCAGACACTGTCCTAGGCTTTGAGAATAGAGACACGAACAAGACAGATGTTGTAACTTCCTTTTGGGGCACTCAGGTTAATGGGGGTAGACAGACAGTAAACAAATCTTTTGGGAAATACATTTTAGGGGCTTATATGTCAAGACAAGCAAGCAAACCACTTTAGCAGCTTGGTCTTCTTACCTGTGTTGTCATGCTGTGATTACTGGGAATTACCTCAAACCTGAGACTGTTTCTTCATCAGTAAAATGGAAATCATTCTATCTACAGGTGAGGCTCAGGTGAAATGATTGATCTCTTAAAAGCATTAAGTTTGGTTTTCAAATTTTGAGAAGATAAATTTTTACTGAGTTGCAATTTTGTACCAAGCAATACACTAAAGCACTTCAATAGACAACATCTCCTCCAGACTTCATGAGACAACTCCATGCAATTGGAAGAGGCACCAAATGGATGAGTTTAATACTAAGAACTGGTTTCACAGGAACTTATTGCCTTTGCTGGAATACAAGATTCAAATAAACTAATTTAGAATAGCCCCCAATAAAATCAAACTGTTAACTTTTTCACGCTCAGATCCACTAAAAACTAGTTGTTACTTCCTTAATTCTTACTCTTCTTAAGTAGCCAAAATTAGGTTGGAATTATACCAGTTCTGATTTGGGGATTTCTCTTTTAATAAAAACGATGATCCCCTTTGCCTCATGCTTGAATGCCTAGGAGTCAACTAAGATTTAAAACAGCAATTTGAAGCTGATATAGAGATGCCTTCATTAATGGCTCATCTTTTTAAAGCCTGTGAATCCCTTTGATGGTTGGTGAGTCACTGTTAATTTCAGTTAACTCAGGGGAGAGATATAGGGGAGTTTAGAATGTGGCCACAGAATTTGGCCCGCAAAAAAAATTTACAACAGCTTACTCACCATACTTTTTGCCTTGGGCATCTGAGTCTTGGCCATTACAATCGTGGACACAAATGAGTTTTCACTGCTTATCATTAGGTTAGTAGTTAAATCACCTTTGAACAAGTGATTAGAGGTTATTCTAGCTCATGCAACATCAGCATTTTACTAGGCTACTCTGATGCCAGGAGAGAAATGTCAGAGAAAGTAGGGGAAAAAATTACAGCCTTTGGATGGTATTTCAGGTCCTTCATGGTCTCCCCCATCTATCCTCTCTATGGCTCACTATTTTCATGTTCTTAAAGAAAACTGCATTATACACATACACACACACACACACACACACACACACAAACACAATGCCTTAATGTATTCCAAATTTAACAAGCACAATTATACATTCATATTTTAGAGGATGGTGTGTCCTATACTGGGGCTGCTTCTCTCCATATTTGTCACCTCACAGAACCTTATTCTTCAAGTTTCAGCTCAAAATTCACATCTCACATTTTAGCAAGACCTTCTTTGATCTTCCCAAGTCAGGATGCACTGTTTTGGATTCTCTACTCCCCTACTGTTAGACTTCCTGCTTATTAGGGACAGATGGGGTCGTGGGCACAAATATTCTTACATTTCAGTTAAGACAGACATAAAATACTGCCAACTTTGCAGTATCCAAAAGCAGATAGACTGTGGTAAGGGCTAGTCATGTTCGTGAAGCAGTGGCAGAATAGCTGTGATTAGAGGTACCCCACCAAATTCATCCATATAACACTTTATTCATCTCCTGGTAATCCATGGTGCATCATTGTCTCTGATTGGTCTTTTATAAACATAGACCCACAGTCAACAAGCAACAATAGGGTGAAGCCCAACAAACTCCATAAATGGCAGCATCTCTCTACTTCCAAGTCTTGCCATCCTTCCAGCAATTCTAAGGCATGTTCTAACCTTATTCATTCTTGTTCTTCAGGCCTTAGCAAAATATCTACCACTAATTTCTTAAGTTTCTGGCAGTGAGTACTTGTTCCAGCAATTCCAAAGCCTGCTTCATTTTAAGTCCCACAACCACAGCACATCATCTGATAGAATGGGGCAATAACTTCCAACTAGTCTGGGCATTTCCTGCACCTACTTTCTCTTGACCTCAAAGTACCTTAATATTTTAAAATCTAGGTGTCAGAAGATGTTGGATGAAAACTCATTTTGAGTTCACCAGTTCTCAAAACGGGTTTCAAACACCATTGTCATACAAAACTCACACAGCACTACAAAAGTTCACCTCTCCTGCATTATACCATTAATTCTAGCAGTCATCAGTGGTTGGGCTTGATTGACTCTTTTATTTTTATACCATTTTTCCAAAAGTCTTCCTGCCATGAGGAAAATGCACTATTAGCTTAGGTGTAGGGTAACAGTTAATCCATGGTCTAGAAAGTAGTCCCTGATGTAGCCTCACTTGAAACCATGATCCATGAGGTGCAGCCTGAGAGCAATGGCAGAGTCAGAAAAATGCATCCTATTAAACCTACAGTAATCTTTTAATTACCCACATTCTTTAATTTTATTACAAAGGATGTACAAAACTCACTACGCTAGCATCTTGCTTTCTCTCCTGTAAGATTCCCAGAAGTGTCCAATGCCTTTGAAGTTTCACCCTCCAGCCCTGTCTTAAGCACCACTTGCTTTTCTCCCCCATGCCTTTCACCATTTCCTCCTACCTCCGTATCTCAAAAGCCCCCATATCTATGTGAAAATGGCAGCGGGTTAGACAAGGATACAAATGGGATAGGCAAAGCTAGAAATGTTTTAGCAAATAACAGGATAGGAAAGAATTGAACTATGCATAAATTAAAATGTCTAGTGATACATGATAAAAGGCTTGGTGATTAATTAGATGCAAAGTAATACAACCAACCACATGAATTTGGAAGCTTTCTGATTCCATGTCACGCATTGTCTTTGGTGAGTAATTCTGATTCTGGTCTGCAAAATACAAGTGAATGTTAACTTATCCTGAAACCTTTCTGTAGCTGCAGCTGTGTGTAAAACCCAGGGAGGTCCTTGATTCTGATTTCAGTGCATGATGGTTTCAGGCCTCTTGAAAAGCTGCCTTCATTCCAGTCTTTTCCCATTGGTAAGTGCCAAGTAAAAACTTCAGGATGAATTTGCTGTGGGTTTGTGCCATGAATTTTCCAGACTTCTTCCCCTTTCTGTTCCCTTACATATTCTTTTACATAAAACTGCTTTCTGGCCCATGACAGATGTGGCATAGTGTTGTTTTCCCAAGGAAAGAAACAATCTGATTTCCACCACTTGGGCTGCTGCAGAAGCCAGTGACACCACCATTTTGCGATCCATTCAGATATTTTCTTTCTAAAATAAAGAGAATAGCACCTCTTTAATTTCTTCTTTTTGTTGCTGTTAGATATTTTACAATAGTATCTGCCTAAGGGGTGCGGTGAGTTAAATTGCTTTGGGCTCCCTTTCTAGCTGCCTCGTTAGTTTTAACAACTCACTCTCTTAACAGAGAACTAGCAGGCAATCCTGGAAGATAGGCTATTTAAAAAAAAATATAAGATACAGCAGTGTTTTATGTACTGCTGAGAATACATGTACCGTGACATGGTACTCAGATGCGCTCTGAGTTTAGAGATACTAAAATGTGAAAAAGCTTGCATTTAGAATCAGTGGAGTTTCATGTATACACACATACAATTTTTGTTACTTCAGCATTTTTGAGCGAGAAGAACATATGGATGGCATAAAATCCAAATGTGGGAACTGCGCAGTCTTCCTCTCACCCTTGTGCCAAGTCTTCCAGTTCACCATCTAAGAGACAGCGTCTCTTACTGGGTTCTTCTGTTGGGCATACATTTTGCTGTCGTTGTTGTTGTTTGCTATTTAATTTATTTAAAGTCAGGTTTATGCAGACATACATATACTAAGATTCACTCATGTTAGTGCATGGTTCTATGAGTTTGGACAAGTTCACAGGGTCCCTCATGCTCCCTTGTACCCATCCCCTCCTTAGCCCCCAGGCCTTGATAACTACTAATTTGTTTTCTGTCCTGATGGTTTTTCCTAGTACAAATGTCATATCAATGGGACCACACAATAGGTGCCTTTTGAGTGTGACTTTTTCACCTAGAATAATGCATCTGAGATTCATGCGTATTGAATGTATCAGAAGCTCATTCCTTTTTATGAGTTGCACATTTTCAAGTGCAACTCTTTGAGTTATTTTTTTAACCTAAATTGTCTGTAGCTGATCCATGAAAATTGTGTACTATTTCTGTCCTACAAACCTGCTCTAAATCACATAGCCTGTATGTTTTCCAGTGCAGTGACCACCAAGCTGCATTCACGTTAGACTCTTTGGTTTAATTATAATTTAAAGTGCTTTCAAAAGTAGGAAAAAGTGTTACCTTTTCAATACCTGTGAAGCAAAAAGTGGCTTTTATGGATATGTTTTCAACCCACCTTCTAAGAATATTCATGATTTAATCTTGGGCCTACAGTGGCCTCTGGTATGTAGTTTAGAAGGATCTGAACAAGGCTTACAAAAAAGTATTTTCTCCAATTATGTTTCTTTTTGTCTCTATAGTTTTCTGTCTCTCTGTCTCTCTAGTTTTTATTCTCCCTGTTTCTCTCTTTCTCCTGGTAAAATGTGTTTTCTCACCTGGCAAAAACCAACTAGGATATTGGTGCTTTTAAATTTGGATAACCTCACAGTTTACACACATTTATTCTGGATCAATCGCTAGCCATAAACAAAAAAAAATTAATATAGAATGCATTAACTAGTCAGAGTGTTCTAAAGAAAAGTAAATCAAGAAAGAGGACAGGGAGTGCCTGGGGAAATGTGATCAGTGAGTGCCTTGCCTATACACCATGTGATCCTCAAGTACAACAAATTCCAAGCAGTGGGAGCGGCAAGGCTGAGGCCCTGAGCTAGGAGCCTGCTGGCATATTTACTCCTTTGCGGATGCTTTAAAAGGCAATCTGTTGGAAGTTCCTGATGATAGTAACTGTAAATCCTGAATATCCTTTGGATTAAAAACAAAAACATAACAAAATAGAAATATCAAAGGCCACAGAAAGCCCTAAAATTGATCTTCACTGAAACGTCTATGTTCTTGAGGACAATGACCTTGTCAGAGTTCCTTTAATAGAAGCTCTAACCACTAAATCACAATGCTGTGGCTCCAGCATCTCAAACTACTCAAGGAGATTGTTGACTCTAATCCCACTTCATTTTTAGTTGAACCAAGGTTATAATGGACACACACACACACACACACACACACACACACACACACGCTGTACTTTGTGAATGACCCACAAGCCCTCAAATCAAAAAGTCAACAGGAAAGAATGTCTGTGGGTGTGCTATTGCAAAATAGAATAAAATGTTTTCACGATTTATGGCTATATTTTAGAAAGACAATCCCGGAAGCACTTTCCATATTTTCCTCTCATTTCTTGCTGTTGTTCCTCTGAAATCTCTTTCTACCTCTCCTGACTTTCCTCCACAATCACTGACCTTAACTATATGGCGGAGAGAGCTTCACCTGGAGCCTGTAGTTTCAGTCTTGAATTATTTTGCAGGAGAGTTTGTAAGTAATTCCTCAATGGATCTCCCGTTAGGTCCTATGGCACTTAAGGTGTTTATGAGATAAAGCAACATATTGATTTCTTCCAAAACTTCACATTTTGTAAAATTTTCTACCAAATATAACACAGTTTATGGGGAAAAAAAAAGATGAGGATGGGGAAAAGGCAAAGTGTTCAATGTCTATGCAGTTTTTCATCTAGAGCACTAACGAAAGCAACGATTGTAACCTGGGGAAGACATCACGAACATTCCTGGTGACAGCCACTAAAAATGAATACAACTGGTAGGGTGAAGATGCCCTCAATGCTTGGATTGGCTCAGAGCTGCAAAAGCTGAGACCAGTCTGGACGGAAGTGGTTACTCTTAAGTTGCCAACTTGCCCTGAGACCAGAGCAGCAGAGCTGGGAGCCCAAATCTTGACATGGGATGGGAGGGGGAAAGCCTGACTGTGAAAACTTGTTTCTCATCTTTTTAAAACATAGCTTAAAGGGCTCCTTCGATGATAGCAGCAGCCAAATTAAGAGATTATTTCCTTCCTTATGAAGATTATAATCCTACTTTTACTTTTCTGTCTCTCCCTTTCCAGGAAAATCTGTGCAGGAGCTAACATGATTTTCCTGTGACACTGACAGCATTTTCCTATTTACCATTTGTTTGTGAGCTTCTTCACATTCCACAAACAACACCTCGCAGGAGAACAGACTACTCGACCAGTTAGAAATGGGTCTTAAAGTCACAACTTCACTCATTGCCTAGATAAAATAACAATGGTGACAATAATAGGGTGGGTTAATTATTTAGTGCTTTCCATAGGCCAGGCTCTTGGCTAAAAGTTTTATAGAAATCACCAAACGTAATTGTTGCAGTGATCCTATGTCTAAGGAATTTCTACCCCTATTTTCCGCATGATGGAATGGGAGCTGAAGAAAGCTGGATAACTGGCCCATGTCACACAGCTAGCAATGCAGAACTCAAAACTCATTTCCAAACCTCATGCTCACCTCTGAACCATCTCTCTCGAGTCTCTAAACTTTGAGCTGAATCTTGAAATTCTTATTAATTACAAAATTGATTTGAGACCAAGAGAAAATTATGAAGTAGGCAAGTTTTATTGTCAGTGGCCCTTCCATGGCCTTTTGTCATTACCATTGTCCCCCCACTCCCATTCTCTACATCTGTTCTCAAATATCTGTTGCTTCTGACAAATTCCTTTTCAAATCCTAGTTACCTGGATTCTGTGTCCTCCTATCCATCCCTAAACTAGTTCCTTCTGAAGTACATATGCCACAGAATTCTTCTCTGAGCAAGTTTATGATTCCTGAGTTCTGTGTGCCTCAGGTTCCAAAGAAACAGTGATACACTCTTAGTGGTGCACATATAGCATCAAACAGCAGCAGCAAAAACATAATAAAATAGAAATCACATGCATTTCACACATGGTTCTGTCCTGCATTTTACTAAATGTACTGCAAACAGAATACCCTGAGAAGTCTACAAAAAAAACCTATCTCTACAAAAATAAATAAAAACTAGCCAGGCATGTTGGCACGCACCTATGATCCCAGCTACTTAGGATTCTGAGTGGGGAGGATCACTTGAGCTGGGAGGTAGAGGCTGCAGGGAAGCCTGACCACATTACTACACTCCAGCCTAGGTGACAGGGTGAGACCCTGTCTCACTCTGTAGGAAACTTAGAGACAAAACTGATAGAGTATTTCTATGATTCCAGGTAGATATGGTCAAAAAATGAGAGGGTTTTAAAACAGCAAATTATTATTTACATTTACTCTTTTTTAAAAGAAAGTAAAGAAAGAGCTGGGCATGTGTAAAAAATATTGTATGTGAAAATGAGACAAGGCATTGGTAAAAAGATTTTAAAGGGGAAGGTGAAAGGGAAGCATCATGAAAATTCCAAGTCTAAGATTAGGTTGAGTAGAAGACCCCTTTATGCAGTCCTCAAATACGGTCAAAGCTCAAGGTTACAGGGTCCCTGTATTGTGGTTACTGCAAGTGCCCTGGGGATGGTGTCAGGAGCCATAAAGATCTGTGTTTTCTTTCCACGTTCATTCATGTTTAAAACAATCCGATGACTGATTTTTAAAGCTGCAACTAGAAAAAAAAAAAAAAAGAATGTTTTAGAGATGACAATCTTTTGGAGTTTTCTCAAATATTCAATAACTGACAAATCTGACACAGGTCTCAAACATTACTATATGCAGAGTGCTTGCTGATATGTTGCTATGTTCTGCACTAATGATAAAATCATGGCGATCTCTTGCTCTCCAGGTTTTCACCATTTGAACCCGGTAACTGAGCTTTCTAACTCTGTAGTAAAAACGAGAAGAAATTTTTGAATAAATTCCTTGCAGTCAAAGATTTGCTGCCTTCTCTCTGAAACTTAGGAGCCAAATGGATTCAGAACCAAGTCAATTCTGCTTCTTTTGCTATTCAATCTCAGTAGTTGAACATTTAATATCTGAAGCAGGAACTGAATATATTGGTGGGAGATGGTTTTTTAATCAACTTCCAAATGCATATTTCATGAGGAAGGAGGAATGTTGTAGCAAAACAGTGTAGATTAGACAAGGCTTAGTTGATCCCTTTGTTTAATTGTGTTAGGCAATAAATTATAAGTTAATTAATGAGTTATAAACTAGATCCAAAATTCTATGAGGAAGCTGAGAAATTATTTGGGAAGTGGACATGAGGAAGGAATTCTATAGAGATACTATAATATTATAGCATGTCAAAATCTCTTAACATTTTGAGGCCAAGGCAGGGGGATCACTTGAGTCCGAAAGTTCAAGTCCAACCTGGGCAACATGCCAAAACCCTGTCTCTACAAAACATAAAGAAAAATTAGCCAGATGTAGTGGCACATGCCTGTGATCCCAGTTACTTGGGATTCTGAGGTGGGAGGATCACTTGAGCCTCAGAGGTAGAGGCTACAGGGAGGCGTGATTGCACCACTGTACTCCAGCCTGGGCGACAGAGTGAGACCCTGTCTCAAGATAAAACAAAACAAAATCTCCTCTAGTTACTCTTTAAAGAAATGATTTTAGAATTCCCTATCTTCCTTCCTTCTCCTACCTCTCTTGCATCCTGTTTGCTTGTTTTTTGTTTGAAATCTAAGTGATAATTCTCTACATTATCTCTGCATAGAACTCTATTATCTGAATGCTTAACTCAACCAGAGGCATAAGTGAAAGTGAGGCTGCTAATGAAACCAGAATTTGCTTCACAAACAGGGAAACATCTGGAAGACTTTGGGAATTAATTTGCTTCTTCAGCTGGGGTTTTGTTTGCCCTTTGCTTCTGATCTGCTCCTAGATTTTCACATACGAGACAAAAAAAACTTTGACTAAAGCAATGTTTCCCAACCTTGCCGGATCATGAGAATCACCTGGGGACAACTTGTTAAATACACAGACCTTGGCACCACTGAATCAGAATTTCTAGGAACTTGGCTTGGAAATCTGTGTTTTAACAAGAGTTCCAGATGAGTCTCATGATCAAATGGGTTCAGGACTCACTGGACTAAGACAGGCTTTCGTGGAATGATCTAAAAGCATGAACCAACAGCACCGAGCTCCAGTGTGTTTAAGTGTGAACAGCAAAAGCCATTCACATGAGGACCTGAGGCCTTCATGGGCATCTGAAACCTCAGCATCATCATTCATAAGCTTTAGTGTCCATCAGAGAAATCAACTGCCAATTCTCTGCCCTGCTCCAGAAGATCCCTAATCAGTAGGCCCAAGGGGACTGCTGCAAAGAACAGTTTAAGAAGCACTCATAAATTAATGTCATCTGTCATCTCTGCTTAAAAGCTAGCCCTTTGCAAATGGGTGAAGTAACACAATTTTCCCAATCAACTTTCTCTTCTTCCCCACCTCTTCTTCTCTCTCCCCTGTATTAGTCCATTTTCATATGGCTATGAAGAAATACCTGAGACTGGGTACTTTGTAAGGAAAAGAGGTTTAACGGAATCACAGTTCCACATGGCTAGGTAGGCCTCATAGTCATGGTGGAAGGCAAAGGAAGAGCATGTCTTCCATGGCAGCAGGCAAGGCAGCATGTGCAAGGGAACTGAACTTTATAAAACCATTAGATCTCACGAGACTTATTCACTACCACAAGAACATCATGGGAAAAACTCATCCTCATGATTCAGTTACCTCCCATTGGGTCCTTCCCACAACACATGGAGATTATGGGAGCTACAATTCAAGATGAGATTTGGGCGGGGACACAGCCAAACCTTATCACCCCCTTTCCAAGGCTGGCAGTGGCTTTATATCACTTCACAAGGGCTTGGGTACTAAGGCCCCATCAGGAATCCTCCTTTCCCCACAATGTCTCATCCCTTCCTCCCATTTTAGACTATGAACTCCCATGTTATCCCCTCTCTCTCCCATTTATGCTGAGATCTCTCTAAATTTCTCTAGTCCATCAAGCTATCTTCCTTGAACTTCAGAGCTTTTAACTTCAAAATTATCTAAGGCTTTTCTACCTGATTATTTCAGGCATGCCTAAAAATGCACAGGTTTCAGCCACAGACTCCCATGTTGTGGCTGTCCACCCCATGCCCAAGGCAGATACAATGATTTCTTTATTTTTTACTCCATGCCACCTTTTCCCCAACATCACGCCCATCTGCAAGTTCTACCAATGCTATCAACCACACCCATTTGTCTAAGAACACTGTTGTTGTTTGTTCAGATTTGGGTCTTTGGTTGTTTTTTTTTTCTACCCCGAAACAAAATAACAAACAAGTATGCAAACCCTGGTTCAAGCTCTGGCTTTCCTATCTCAGTAAATGGCACCACCATCCACTCCAGAATCTCATGGCAAATAACTTGGGAGTCCTTCTTGCCTCCGCTAATCTTTCCTACCCACATCCAATCCATAAGCAAATTCTCTAAAGCCTACCTGTAAAATCTATACCCAGTCTGAGCATGGCTCCCACACTGGTCCTTGCCTTTAATACTGGAATGACTGCCCTGTTTTTTCTGCATTCACTTTTGCCACCATCTGGTGACTGTTCACCGTAAAATAACCAAATGATCATTCTGAAATGTAAAGTCTCCTGTTTAAACTCTTCCAATGGTTTTCCCTACACTTAGGATAAAATAGAATCTCCTTTCTTTTCTCTTTTTTAAATGTAGTATCACACATCACTATTATTAAATAATAAATCCATGTGGTTGTAGAATTTTCTGTTCTGTTCTACTCATCTGCATTATTTCTTTATATGATAGTCTATTATTTCTTTATGTGATACTCTATGATTTCTTTAAATGATATATATGATGATATATATGATATTTCTTTATATGATTTATATTTTTTTTGCAAAAAATGTAATTAGTTGAAAGAAGTCTTAATGAACTTTAGAATCATTTTATTAAGTTCTAAGAAGTTGTCTGGCATTTTAAGTTGAGTGAAAAGTCTGTCAATTTGGAGAAATAACGTGTTTTGATATTGAGTTTTATCAATTCAGGAAAGGTTATACATTTTTATTGTTTCAAATATTTTTAATATCCCTTAGTTAAATATTGCAATTTTTATTTAATAAAATATTTTACTACCTTAAAATGTGTTATTTTCTAAGACCTTTTAAAATAAGGAATTGCTATTGAATTTTATGAAATTCTTTGAGAAAGTATTTCTTGTTGAAACTTATGGTGCATAATCTTAATAGACATTCTAACATTTTTAATTTTTAAATATTTAATTGACAAATTTTGCTTTCTTTTCAAATCCCAAATAAATAACACAGTACTATTAACTAACTGTAGTCACCTTGTGACACATTAGATCTCCAGAACTTATTTATTTTATAACTGAAAGTTAGTACACTTTAACCAACATTCCTTCATTTCTCCCCCTCCACCTTAGCCCCTGGTAACCACGGTTCTACTCTCTGCTTCTATGAGTTTGACTTTTTTAGATTCCACATATAAGATCAAAGAAACTGAAGACAACATAAATAAATGGAAAGACATCCCATGTTCATGAGTTAGAATAATTAGTATTGTTAAAATGTCCTTACTCCCCAAAGTGATCTACAGATTCAATGCAATTTCTATCAAAATTCTGTCATTTTTTACAGAAATAGGAAAAACAATTCTAAATTTGGTATAAAACCACAAAAGATCTCAAATAGCCAAAGCAATCTTGAACAACCATAGCAAAGCTGTAGGCATCACATTCCCTGGTTTCAAACTATACTACAAAGCTATAGAAATCAAAACAGTATTGTGTTTGCATAAAAAGAGACGCATAAAAAGAGACACATAAACCAATAAAACAGAATAGAGAGCTCAGAAATAAACTCATGCATATATTGTCAAATAATCTTTGACAAGGGTGCTGATATGGTTAGGCTTTGTGTCCCCACCCAAATCTCATCTTGAATTGTAATTCCCATAATCTCCAGGTGTTGAGGGAGAAAACAGGTGGACATAATTGAATCATGGGGGAAATTTTCCCCATGCTGTTCTCATGATAATTAGTGAGTTTTCATGAGATCTGATGATTTTATAAGCATCTGGCATTTCCCCTGCTGACACTCACTCTCTCCTGCCACCTTGTGAAGAAGGTGCCTACTTCTGCTTCACCTTCTGCTATGATTGTAAGTTCCCTGAGGCCTACCCAGCCATGCAAAACTGTGTCAATTAAACCTCTTTTCTTCATAAATTACCCAGTCTCTGGTATTTCTTTATAGCAATGTGAGAACAGACTAACACAGGTGCCAAGAATACACAAAAGGAAAAGGACAATCTCTTCAATAAATGTGGTTGGGAAAACTGAGTGTCTACACACTGAAGAATGAATTGGACCTTGTCTTACACCATATACAATGCAAAATGGATTAAAAGCTCAAATGTGAAATCTGAAACCATAAAATTTTTAGAAAAACACATAGAGAAAATGCTCCTTGACATTGATGTTGGCACTGATTTTTTTCCATGTGACACCAGAAGCACAAGCAACAAAAGCAAAAATAAACAAGCAGGTCTACATTAAAATAAAAAGCTCTGTACAGCAAAAGAATAATCAATAAAGTCAAAAGGCAACTTATAGTATGGGAGAAAATACTGAAAACCATAATATCTAATAAGGGGTTCATAACCAAAACTTGCCCAACTCAATTGCAAAAAAAAACAAAACAAAAAATAATAATAATCTGATTAGAAAATGGGCAAAGGACCTGAATAGATAATTTTCCCAAATAAGTCATATAAATATCCAACAGGTACATGAAAAAATGATCAACATCACTAATCATCAGGAAAATGCAAGTTAAACCACATGAGCTATCTCACACCCAGCTATCATCAGGAAAACAAGAGACAACAAGTGTGGGCAAGAGAGTGAAGAAAAGGAAACCCTTGTACATTGTTGGCAGGGATATAAATTGGTACAGTCATGGAAAACAATATGGAGGTTACTCGGAAAATTAAAAATAGAACTGACATATAATCCAGCAATTCCAGTATTATATATATTTCCAAGGGAAATGAAATCAATGTCTTGAAATATCTATACTCTCATGTTCATTTCAGCATTATTCACAATAGCCGAGATATGGAAACAATCTAAATGTTCATCTGGGAATGAACGGATAAAGAAAATACAATAGAATGTTATTTAGTCACACACACAAAAAGGAAATCCTGTCATTTGTTAGAATGTGAGTGAGCCTGGAAGACATTCTACTAATTGAAATAAACCAGATCAAATAGCACATGATCTCACTGTACATGGAACCAATCTTTTTCGGAATTCTCCTAAACCCTGCACCATCTGGCTGTGCCGCATCTCTACCTGCATTTCCTGCCCCTCCCCACCTCCTTTTCTCTCGGGTCTTCTTGTTGAGAATGTTTGCATTTACTGTCCCTTGCCTTGCGTGCTTCTCTCTAAGGTCACTGTGGCACAGGCACCTTCTCTGCATTCAGGTCTCTGCCCACCTGTGTCCTCCTAGGCAAATCCTGGCCACCTAATGAAGATAATCATAAATCTCACTTGACCCAGGGACAGTATCCTCTTACGCTTCTTGTCCTGGCATCCTGTTAAATGTATTGTTTGGCCCAGAATTTTTTAAAGAATATTGTCAGTAGTAGAGGCAATAACTTATCTGAGATATATTTAGTTGACCTGCATTTTTTTCTTTCAACTTTTGCCATAGCATCGTCTGTCTAGTAACCTGTGAGGCTCGTGTGCAGTGAAAAGCACTTTAACATCTAATTAAATCTGAAAGACCTCTAGGGATTATCCTCTGTTATGGCCTGAATATTTACATCTCCCAAAATTCATATGTTGAAATCCTAACCCTCAAGGTGATAGTATTAGAAGGTGGTGACTTTGGGAAGTAATTAGGTCATGAGGAGAGAGCTCTCAGGAAAGGGATTCATGTCCGTATAAAAGGGGCCCAAAGTAGTTTATTAATTTCTCCCTTCATGTAAGGACATAGCAGGGAGGCTCCATCTATGAGCCAGAAAGTGGGCTCACCTGACACTGAATCTGCCAGCACCTTGATCTTGGACCTCCCAGCCTCTAGTACTGTGAGAAATAAATTTCTGTTGTTTATAGCCTAGTTTATGGTATTTCGCTGGAGTGTCCTAAGACACAGTCTTTTTCTGATCTTTTCCAGAAGCAACCTAACACCTGCATTTCAAGCATAGATGCAGGGGGCTCACTGACAAAACAAAGTGTGCATAGGCAACTAACTCTTCCTGGTTATTGGATGGTGGCAGTTGAAGTCTCTGCCTAGCACCTGGTGCCCCAGTCATTGTGCCATGGCCTGCATCACAGCCTGCAAGATACACACAGCCACCAGGCCATTAATCTACAGAATAAGCAAAATGCGAGAAGTCATACACTGTGTGTAGCTGAGTATATTTGAGAAATACAAGTTTAGCAAGCCTACCATAGAATGTGTAAAGAAAGACAAGAGGCTCTTGCTAGAGGAGTTTTATCATTTATTGTGTGATATTAATCTCTAGCTATGTGTGTACTATACTGTTTAGCAAGACATTTTTATTTTTTAATGCATCCCTTCAATAGCAATGAGCTTAAAAAACTGAAAATGAGCATTTCATGAAAAATTAAGTAGCAGATTTCCATGTCTTAAAAAAGTTGACGATAAATGTGCAACTTACGCAAAATGTCACCATCCACCATCACAGGGACCAAACTGATACCAAAGATCGTGTGAACACCAGAAGACACCATGCAGCTGAAGCAGCATCTGTGTCTACTTCAACAGCTCAGTAATTACTTCCAGAAGACTGTGAAATTATGAATTATATGTACACATAACTTTTCCAAGTATATTTCTGCTCCATAGGCTTCTTAACTTACTGAAAAACGTATTTTTATTATGACCTTTTGTGGTAGGCAGGAAAATGACCCTCCCCCACAAGATGTCACATCCTAATCTTTGAAATCTATGAATATGTTATCTTACCTTACCTGGTGAATGAAATTGGACTGATGTGATTAAGTTTGTAGCTGTTCAGATGAGGAGATTATCTTGAATCATCCAAGGAGAACCCCATATTATCCCAGGGAGACATGAAGATGCTACGATGCTGCACCCCGAGTTTTCAGGATAAAGGAAGGGACCACGAGCCAAGGGTACTGATGGTCTCTAGAAACTGGAAAAGGCGAAGAAACAGATTCTCCCCTAGCGTGTCCAGAAGAAATATAGCAATGAGGTCACTTCAAGCTTAGGCCACTGAGGTTTCTGACCTATAGAACTGTAAGGTTAAAAAAAAAAAGTGTGTTATTTTAAGCCCACTACATTCGTGGTAACTTAGGGTTTTTTTCTTTATTTAAAAAAAAATTTTTTTTGTCTTATTTTTTATTTGTTTGAGACAGGGGCTTGCTCTGTCGCACAGGCTGGAGTGCAATGGCATGATCTCGGCTCATTGCACCCTCCACCTCCAGGATTCAAGTGATCCTCCCCCCTCAGCCTCCCTAGTAGCTGCAACTACACGTGCACAGCACCATGTCTGGCTAATTTTCTGTGTTTTTTGTACAGATGGGGTTTCGCCATGTTGCCCAGGCTGGTCTTGTACTCCTAGCCTCAAGCCATCTGCCCACCTCGGCTTCCCAAAGTGCTGGGATTACAGGCGTGCACAACCATACCCAGCCAGTTTGTGGTGATTTGTTGCAGCAGCAATGGGATGTTAATTTGCACTCCAATCAAAATCTGTTTTCATGATATAGTCACAAAAACAAATATTTTGATCTTCAATGCGGAGCTTTTTAAGTAAATTTCAATAGCATTCACAATAATAACAGATGTTTTATCTTAGAATGAATTTTTTAAAAGCTTTACTTTGTTTCCATGAGTTGGATGAAAAAAATATCAAACAATTATTGGACTTGACTGGGTTGATTTTCTATCCAAAGTATCTAATGATACCATTTAACCATTAGCTCAGTTCTTCTGTTGGTGGAGTTGCCTGTGGAGTCAGGTGGAAACACTGACACATTTCTGTAACAAGACCAGAAGTGAAGCAGGACTGAACACATCCTTCATTTCAAGGTAATAGTTATTTTTATCTCTTATCAACAGATGAGTTATTTGAATTTCAAATTTATCAACCGTAAAAAGCAAAGTTGAAGACTGTAGGCATTTGTATGAATAAAAATAAATTTACTTTTAAAAAAATTCTTCAAAAAATATTAGTCATGCAGAAATAGAGATATATTAGTCTCAGATTAAAGTAATAAATACATTTCTAAGAATACACTAGTTTGCTGGGTTTTTAGCACTTATTACACACTTGAAATTATCTAATTTATGTATTGGTGTTTGTTATCTGTCTTCCCCCGCCCTTGTTAGAATGCAGGCTCCATGAAAATGTGGCTTTATCTTTATCACATAGCCAGTACTTAAATATGTACAATAAATGAATAAACCATCCAGTGATATTCCTACCTCTGATTTTCCTTCCTTGAATCTATTCTCACATGGTGGAGTACGAAGAGTGCCCTTTCTAAAGTCAGGAGCTTGTTGCCAGGGCCAGGCCAGGGCGAGGCAAGTGAGGCACTGGGACATGACATTTAAGGAGGTGCTCACAAGTGAGGGTTGCCCTGTACATCCATGGCCTGAGAGTAAATGCTGCCTTACATTTTGCTAGGCTTCTGGCTTGTCCCACCCTAGTACTGACCTGGCTTATACCTTACTATTTTATTTAAAACCTTTCTGTGAAATCCCTATTTCCCTGGATATAAAACTCTAGCTCTTCAGTGGTATATACAAGGTTGTATATAATCTCGTTTACCTCTGCAGTCGCATCACCTACCACTTGACTTCTTTATATTTAAAGTGCTTTCCTGTAGACAGCATGTGGTTGTGTCTTGCTTTTAAACCAATCTGACAGTCTGTCTTTTTAAAAACACAGCTTTATGCAATGAGGAAAGGACTTCCTAGTCAATAAATGGTGCTGGGATAACTGGCTATCCACATGTAGAAGAAGGAAATTGTAACTCTACCTATCACCATATCCAAAAATTTATTCAAGTTGGATTAAAGACTTAAAAGTAGCATTTGGTTTTCAGTTCTTCCATTGGTTTGCTAAGGATAATGGCCTCCAGCTCCATCCATGTTCCTGCAAAAGACATGTTCTCGCTAATTTTTGGGGCTGTATAGTATTTGTGCCACAGTTTCTTTATGTGCCACAGTTTCTTTATCCAGTCTATCACTGATGGGCACTTAGGTTGATTCCACATCTTTGCTAGTATGAATAATGCTGCAATGAACATTTATGTGTATGTGTCTTTATGGTAGAATTTATATTTAATTTAGCTTTATATTTCTTTGGATTTATACCCAGTAATGGGATTCTGGGGTCTCATGAACACAAAGGAAAAAACAACAAACACAGGGTTCTACTTGAGGATGGAAAGTCAGAGGAGGGAGAGGAGCAGCAAAGATAACTATTGGTTACTGGGCTTAATACTTGTTTGATGAAACAGTTTATACAACAAACCCCTGTGACATGGGTTTACCTATATATCAAGCCTTCACAAGTACCCCTTGAACCTAAAATAGAAATTTTTTAAAAAAAAACTTAAATGTAAAACCTAAAGTTATAAAAGTCCTAGAAGAAAACCTAGAAAATACCCTTCTGGACATCAGCTTTGGCAAAGGCTTTATGACTAAGTCTTCCAAAGCAATTGTGACAGAAACAAAAATTGACAAATAGGACTTAATTAAAACAAAGAGCTTCTGCACAGTAAAAGAAACTATCAACAGAGAAAGCAGAAAACCTACAAAACAGGAGAAAATATTCACAGTTTTATGGACCCAGCATAGGTCTAAATCCAGACTCTATAAGAAACTTAAACAATTCAAGAAAAAACAAACCTATTAAAAAATGAGCAAAGGACATGGCAGACACTTCTCAAAAGAAGACAAAAAAGTGGCCAACAAACATGAAAAAATGCTCAACCTCACTAATCATCAGAGAAATGTGAATCAAAACCACATTGAGATACCATCTCACATCAATCAAAATGGCTTTTATAAAAAAGTTAAATATTAACAGATGTTGGTGAGGCTGCAGAGGAAAGGGAATGCATATACACTGTTGGTGGGAATGTAAATTAATTCAGCCACTGTGGAAAGCAATTTGGAGATTTCTCAAGGAACCAAAAATAGAACTATTGTTTGACCCAGCAATCCCATTGTCAGGTATATATCCAGAAGAAAAGAAATTGCTCTATCAAAAAGACACATACATGTGTATGTTCATTGCAGCACTATTCACAATAGCAAAGATGTGGAGTCAACCCAGGTGCCCATCAATAGTGGATTGGATAAAGAAACTGTGGTACATATATACCATGGAATACTATGCAGCCATGAAAAAGAACAAAATCATGTCCTTTGTAGCAACGTGGATCATCTGGAAGCCATTATACTAAGCAAATTAATGCAGAAACAGAAATCCAAACATCACATGTTGTCATTTATAAGTGGGAGCCAAACATTAGGTACACATGGTCATATAGATGGGAACAATAGACACTGGGGACTACCAGAAAGCAGAGAGAGGGAGTGGGGGCAAGGGTTGAAAAACTACCTATTGGGTTCTATGCTCACCACCTGGGTAATGGGATCAACCATACCCCAAACCTCAGCATCACGCAATATATCCCTGTAACAAACCTATACATATACTCGCTGAATCTAAAATAAAAGATGAAATTTTTTAAAAATAAAAAAATTCATCACAGAACAATACACCTTTGTAAAGATATAATTCACAGACCATAAAATTGACCCATTTTAAAGTTTACAAGTCAATGGTTTTTATTATTGCTCAAAGTTGTGCAACCAACACCACAGTCCAATTTTAGAACATTCTTATCATTTCCCCTTCAAAACTGTCCCCATTAGCAGTCCCTCCCCATTCTCTCTCCCACACCAGCTCTATGCAGTCAAGAATCAATTTTGTATATTTGTTCATTCTGGAGGTTTTGTATAAATGGCAACATACAATATGTAGTCTCTTTTCGCTTAGTGTAATGTTTTCAAGATTCATCTATGTTGTAGCATGTATTGGTATTTCACCCCTTTTATTGCTTAATTGTATTCAATTGTCAGAATATATTATATGTTATTTATTCATCAGTTGATGGATATTTGGCTTGTCCTCAATTTGGGATATCATGAATAGTCTTACCAAGAACACTTGTGTATAAGCTTTTGTGTGAACACATATTTTCAGTTTCTTGGGTATATACTTAGGAGCAGAACTGACATGTTATATGATAACTCTATGTTTAATATTTTGAGGAATTTCCAAACTGTTTTTCAGAGTGACTATGTCATTATCCATTCTCACCAGCAGTATATGAGGGTTTCAATTTCTCCATTTGCTTGTCTCACTCTTTATTGTCTATCTTTTTTTATTATAGCCATCCTAGTGGGTGTGAAGTAGTATCTCATAATGGTTTTTATTTCATTTCCCCAATGACTGATACTGAACACATTTGCATGTGCTTCTTGGTCATTTGTACATTATCTTTGGAAAAATTTCTATTCAAGCCCTTTCCCCCCTTTAAAAATTGAGTTACCTGTCTTTTTAAATTGTTAAGCTCTGAAAGCTCTTTATATATCCTGAATACTGGATCTTTACAAAAAATATAATTTGCAAATTTTTTCTCCCATTCTGTGTGTTGTTTTCTCACTTTCTTGATGGTGTTGGTTGAAGTATAGGAGTTTTTGATTTTGATAAATTCCAATTTAATTATTTCTCTTTTGTCATGTCTGCTATTTTCTGTGTTTTGAATGGTTTTAGAACATTTTCATTTAGTGTAATCATTGCTAAGATTAGATTTAGATCTACCGTTATATTTGTTTTTATGTGTCTGTCCTATATGTACTATTTTCCCCTCAAAATCATTTTTTACCTTCTTTTGGATTAATGGAATATTTATCTTTTTAGTGTTTGCTCTAAGTTTTGCAATTTATATCTTTAATATATTACTTCTTACCTTCAAAAATATCATAGCATCCCAAGTATAGTCTGAGAACCTCCTAATTGTGTACTTCTGGGTCTAACCTCCTAGCCTCTGTGCAATTTTTACCACACGTTTTATTCTTCCTTCCCACATATGTTCCAAATATCATAATACATGGTTACTATTTTTGCCTTAGACAATAAATTATTGTATAAAGGGATTAAAAGTAAGAAAATCTTTCTTCATTATTTGCCCTCATTTCAATCATTTTCACACTCTTCCTTTCTTTGTTTAGATTCATATTTCCATGAGGTATCATATTCCTTCTGCCTGAAAACCATTGCTTAACATTTTTTATAATTCAGGTTGCTGGAATAGATTTATCTTAGCTTTTGTTTACTGAAAAAGTCTTTATTTCACTTTCATATTTAAAGATACTATTTCTGGGCATAGCATTCTGGGTTAAAAGTTTTTGCTTCCTTATTTTAGACATCTACCCATTGCTTTTCAGTTTGCATAATTTACAATATGACGTCTATGGTAATTTTCTTTCTTCCTTTTGTGTTTCTTGGCTACATTTAATACTTCCTTTTTATCTTTGATTTTCGGCAGTTTGATCCTGAAGTATACTTGCAGTTTGTATCTTTTTTCTTTTTCCTCTTCCCTTCCTCCTCCTTTCTTTGTCTTTCAGCTTTATAAATTTTTTTCCTGGTTTTGTTTCAGTTTGAGTAATTTCTCTCAACATATTTTCAGATTCACTGATTTTTGCCCTCTTGGCAATGTGCAGTCTGTGCATGGGCCCCCAAAATTTTTTTTCACTAAACACTCTGATTTGTTTTTTAATTTCTAGTATCTCAATTGACACTTGAAAAAATACTGTTCATCTCTGCTGAAATACCTCATTTGTTTAACAAATGTTCATTCAACTCTTTAAAATTATTCTCTCTTCCCTGATGGTATACTGCTGTGGTTTTTGTTGTTGTTCTTATTGTTGTTACCATTGTTTTAATCTTTCTCCACTATAAACTAAACTTTATAAGGACAAGGACTTGGTGTGATTCACTGTCATATTCTGAACACTCATTACTATAGCAGCTTTAACAAATTGTAATTGAATGAACAAAGGAACAAACTTTTACATTAGTGGCTACTACTGCCATAGTTTAAAGTGTTGGCACTTCCTGATAAAATGTGCACTTAGTATCTGTTTCTATTCTATATCTCAAAAAAATTACTAAACGTAACAATTTATGTCTAGATAAGATAATCTAGGCTAAAACATTCAAACTAAAAATAGACAATGAATGCATTAAATATAAGCTAGGAGCAGTAATAAATGATCGAAATGTTTCAGGAAAGCATAAATACCAGTCAAAGTTTCCTTCTGCAATGAACCATCATAGTTTCTGGTCATTAGTTTTGGAGTGGCATTCATTGGAAGGCAACTTATAGCTCATAGAACTGATAGGAAAATAGCAAATAGAAATTAAAGGTTGTGTGAGGATGAGGCTACTCTGGGGGTCCAAGGACCCAATCATTTTTTAAGAGACCCAGTCAGACTAAGATACTGCTATTGACATGAGACTCTGGCATAAATAGACTCCACCACTGACTCCCTGGAAACCACTGTCCCTAGCTGCTGATTGTTTCGGCTCATCCCTTTTGGTCTTCAGCAGTGGTAGGCAAAGTATAGCAGCCACTATTCGTGGCCTGCCACTATTCCCTCCTCTCATTTCACTGCAAGCCTGCACAACATTCTATTGTCAGCACCTGTACCTCTTAGTCTTAGGGAGCCCTCAACCAAGGGCATTTGTATTAGAAACCTAACCAAAGGGCCCTGGATTTCACAAATCTGAAATCTGTGGGGCAGGCTGGAGACCCAGGGCAGAGCTGATGTTTCAGCTTGAGCCCTGAAGCAGTCTGCAGGCAGTCTTTTTCTCTTAAGTCCTTCAACTGATTGGATAAGGCCCACTGATATTATGAAGGGTAATCTGCTGTATTCAAAATCTAGTGATTTAAACATTAGTCATATCTAAAAATATACCTTCATGGCAATATCTAGACTGGTGTTTAACCAAACATCTGGGCACCATAGCCTGGTCAAGGTGACATGCAATATTAACTATCACAGTGTGGATGTTTAAGTTCCCCAGCTCCCTCTTCCCTCTGGTGTGAAAACCCTGAGAGTTGTGTTACGGGCTGTTTCCCAGAGTTTCTCATAAAGATTAAGCTTCTGTTGCCCACAGTGATGACTTACTTGATAATGCAGCATTTATTGTTGTTTTTTTCTCCTTTGCTGTTTTACTTTCCTGGCATTTTACCAGTGTCTTTTGAAGTCATTTTCAAAGTAAACTCCTTGCAAGTAACTTATTGTCTCTCAGTTTGCTTCTGAGATAATTCAAACTAAGATACCGAGCATAAAATTACCACAGTAGCACATACAATAAGGGATTTCTCCTAAAAAGAAAAAGGACATTTGGGATACTAGACAATCAATAAGTATTTTTCTACCTTATAGGACAGGTGAAATTTAGACATTGATCTCTATTGAAGTTTTCTTTCTGAATCCATCATTTTTTTTGTTAGATCATTAATAAAAAACTATTTTTAAAGTTAGAGAAGTAATTTTCTTCTTAATCATAATAAGAAACTGGAAATAAAACACTCACTTATTGAAAGAATTTATAAGTGTTAAAAAGAATATTGACAATTTCATTGAAAACAAAAGTATAATACAAAAAAAGCCCGAATATTATACCAAAATTGACCATGTAGGATAAAGATCCTTAAGAGTGGAAGTTTTGTCTCTTAAATATGTACTTACATTTTCATTTAGTAAGCAACGCATAGCATTTAATCATGGCTGGTGACTATTTTTGTATTGCTATTAAGCAATTATTTTCATGCAACTTATCAGAAAATTGGCTACTTTTTAACTCAAATATTTTATGAAGGTAGTGTATCTAAATGTTTAATTTATGCAAAAAATACAAAAGCATCTAGTATTATGTGTTTACTGATTAAGAGTATCTAGTTCTTAATATAACAGTTTTCTATAAGAACATGTCTTGCTCTTATAACCTGCTTTTACATCTTCAACAGCATTTTTGAGGTCATAAACTATATTAAAATCTTTTGGAAAAGAAATCTGTGAATTGTATAATTGAGGTAGGATAATTACATAAATAAGAAAGGCCATATACAGTATGAATGTTGTCTTTAAAAGGCATATGAAATAAAACGAAGGGTAGCAGATTGGTTATTTATTTTGAAAATGACTCCAAAAGACACTGGTAAAATGGTGGGAAAGTAAAACAGCAAAGGAGAAGAAAACCCATTAATGGTGAAATGTAGCACAGTTTAAGTAGCATTAGTATCTGAAGTGACAGAGATCATTGCCCTGTTTTCCAGGACAACCTGACAAAGAGAATGTTTGAAAACAGAAATATGTCACAATATGTCTGATTTTTTATTCAGAATATGAATCTCATCACCCTGATTCTGCTCTCATTGGTTTTAGATTTATCTGTACTCCTATTCCCAATGGTCTTCACTGAACATATTCTCTTCCTCTTAATTTATAGTTTATGATTAACTGGCCAACATTTATTGACAGAATCCAGAATTCTCAGTCTGAGAATGAATGCACTGGTTATAATTGCTATACACTTACTTTGATGTATCATTTATTTTGAAATAAAACAATTTAAAATATGCTAATAGTCTTCTCTCCTAAACTGCACAACCATGGTTTATAATTCTAAGGCCTTCCTTGTCACATAAATGTCAGTGTTTGTATTCCAGTTTTTCACTTCTGAATGAGGTATATGGATAGGCTCCCTATGGCTGATTTGGATCTGTAGAAAACCTTGCAAAACAAGTAAAGCTATTTGCCTTACAAATCAGGTCCTTCTTACATAGAAATAGCCATAGGCATTTGGCTCACCTGGTCATCTCTAATTCAGTTTTAGTAACAAGAAGGTTTTGAGCACATAACTATTCACATGAGTGAGAATTCTCAGTACATTATAGCTAGTAAGCAATCTCTTAGAAACCAACAATATTGTTGAAATTAGCTGACGGTCCCTCTCAGCACAGAGGCCTAGTTACCTTCATTGGCAACTTCCTGGTAGGATGAAGGAGTTTGGGTGGAGTATATCAAACCCATTCACTATAACCAGAGGGATTTTTCCATTACTATGATGTCATTATCAAATAAATAAATATCAAAATTTTTAAAAATGATTATGATTTGATGAGGCAATAAATAGCAGCCATTAAGGACAAAGGCTTTTTAAATAGGCAGATGTGACGTTTACACCCCACCTAACCAACTAACTAAATAAGGAACTGAGTCTCCGTTCTCTCTGCTATAAAACAGCAACAATAATCACATACCTCAGAGGGCTGTGTGAGTATTAGAAGAGATAAAACCTGGTAACTGCTAGCTTAGCACCTGGCACATAGGACTGCTCAAATAAGCCCCAAAGGGAGCACAGTGACTGTGTCACTATGTTGATTGCAAAAAATAATTATATTCAATGCTTGTTTTCTTGTCTTTACTAACAGATCTTAACGTATCATAGCTGTTCCATGTCTTGAAATGCAAAAAAAAAAAAAAAAAAAAAAATCAAAATACCAAGATCTACTCTTAGAAATGTCGAGAAAAACATATTTTAAAATTCTCTCCATCACTAGTTTCTAAATCTGTCTCTAAGGTAAGTGTGCATATCCAGGGGATAGCAAAATGCTCCAATTGGATGAACAAAGAAATATGATTTCTATGGCAATTTTCCCTCTTTTGTGTTTCACTTTTGTGTTAGCGCAGTAGGATGTATATAGAATTTGTAAATAAACATACATATATGGGGGTACTGCTTTGAGTACACAACCTCTTGGAAACCATTGTTCTAGAACAGGAGCTGGCAAACTAAGGCCCATGGGTCAAATCTGGCCCACTGCTTACTTTTATAAATAAATAAAGTTTTATTGGAACCACAGTCATACCCATTTATCTGCATTTTTCAAAGGTCACTTCCCTACAATGGCAGAGCTGAGTAGTTGCAACAGTGATTGGATGGCCTGCACAGCCTAAAATAATTACTGACACTTTAGAGAAAATGTTTGCCAAACCCTGTTCTAGAAAATGATTTGTATAGGAGGAGAAATATAATGCATACTGAGATCTGGTTTTTATACCCATTCACACCAGTACTCAGACCCCCCAGCCAACTCAGGAAGGTGAATGATGTTTCCCAGTTCCTTGCTACTCAGAGTGTGGTCCAAGGACTGGCAGCATTGGTGTCATCTGGAAGCCTGTTTGAAATATAGATTCTTTGGTCCCATCTCAGACCTATCAGACTCTGTCTTTGAAAAAGACCTTCAAGAGCTAGGTGTGAACATTAAAGTTTGAGAAACACCAGTCAAATTTATATAACTGTTAGGTGGCATGTTGGTGAAATACTTAGCCAAAGCACCATAAGTGGACATAAGCTTTTCTATTTCTCATTGTACGTAAATCTGCTGCTTGCATTGCACCAATGCACTGATTGGCCATATATAGAGAACTAGGGGAGCTGGCGTGGTCTGGCTCTCCTCCAGTTAATACTTATATATGGAAAGACTGAGTCAGCAGTATATGAGCTTTGCGGTCTCTCTTTTTTATAAAAAGAAAAAAAGTATCTTGTTCCTGAAAGTTAAACTTTAGCGATGTGTTTATTGTTGGAGAAATATATACTACACTGAAGGACAATTGATCTCTAGATTTTTGTTGCCATAATTTAAAAAAAAAATCCCGGTAGTTATATAAGAAGGTTTAAGACAGGGTTTTCATCCCCTACCTCACAAAGACAACGTGCATGTAAGATTCACTGCAGGAGAGGAGTGCAGGGCAGAATGAGCTTCCTAAGCACACGAGGGAAGCCAAGACTCCCACTCAGGGCTGGGCACCTGGGCCTGTGGGCACTAAAGGAGCATCGGATCAGGCTTGTTGTACCTTTCTGGCTTGGAGCTGGCTGACCCTTTCCTTCTTGAGGTTCTGTCATGGGGTTTCCAGTGTTCCTAATTAACTATTAATGAGGTGGGTGTAATTTATTGACTAGGGCAAGGTAAACTAGCTGTGCCTGGAGTTGAATTATGTTTCCTGAGGGAAAAGAAAACTTATGAAATAAATCATTCTCTTTTTAATTAGCAGCTTTGGCTAGCTCACTTGAAATGACTGCGCAAAATGTGAAAAGAAGCCAGCAGTTTAGTCAGAAACCCAAACGTGGGACTCATTTGCTGCTTACTGAGAGATTTATGTTAGTTCAGGGTGAATGTGTTGGGGGACCCGGGTGAGTTGCATGAAGCACCGTAATGAAATGTTCTCCTTCTGCTATGGCTCTGGACAAAGCCTGAAGTAGGTCCCTTCCTTCTTTATTTCAGCACATGTTCCACTTGAAAAAAGCCAGAGGACCCCAGATAGAAGAGGGGAACTAATTAGCGTGTTTTCCAACCCTTTAGCTTTATCTTCCTGTCAACTTTATCTGCATCATAGGGTCTATGTATCACTTTTATTTTCTCAACACAGAATGCCTATTCCTTGACTTTAACACTACATGCTATCGGATATAACTGCATCTAAGCTGGAAGCAAAACGTTATGTATATGATCAGTACAGGAAAAAGATTTGCTGTTTCAGTTCTGGTCAACATTCATTGGGTGCCTGCTAGATAGAATGTACCAGATACTGTGCTAGGGGGATGTAAAAATGAATCTACCCAGTAGGGGATCACAGATGATGTAAGAGGAGAAGACTCTTTTGAGAGTTCATGAGAAAACAAAAGCTGATTATGGACAAGTTTTAACTTTCTCAGCAGACTAAGAGTAATTGAGATTATTTTCTTCATCTCATAATATTGATCATACTTACAAGCTTAAAAGAACATTGACCCCTTGCCTCCCCCTAGTTACTATCCCCGCCCTAAAAACTGCACGAGGAAAATGTATTCATCCTTCTTCCTGGTATTTCTCTAGATCCGGTTAGACTTTTTCCAGGTAGAGCCCACTCATACCTTGAAAGCGAGTTTCAAGTTGGAGCTGCCCTTTCTGGGGTTAGAATCCACCTTCTGTGGCCAAACATGGTTTTCTGCCTTGAAGAAGAATGACCCGACAAGTTTTGTGGACACCCAGTGGCTCACTGAAACGTTTTGATGAATGAATCAAAAACATATGGATTACGTTTTCTTGAACATACTTGTGATTTTCACAGAAAGTGAATTTGGCCCTAAGCATTTTGTTTTCCTGAACTTTCTGTCTGGACTCCAAACCTTAGCAGGAGGCTGGGCAGAGGTGGAGATGGCCCTGTGTTTTCAGGCTGATATTTGGATTTTATTAAAACCTACAATCTCTTTCCTGACTCTTTGAACATTTTTGTGAGTGGTCCACTCCAGATGAGCCCACTTTTAGCTTCTAGAAGGTCATCCCTTTCCCCAAATGGCAACCTTTTTTCTCCTTGGAAACAGAGGAAACAGGAATTCCCATGCTTTCCTAGGAAAGGCTCATTCCCTTATCCCAGACCTCTAGGAAAAAAATCACCCCCACAGGCTACCATTTTAAAAAGAACAAAACAAAAGAGTTCTGGGAGCCTTTTCCCTGTCACGGGCTTTTATGAAAATGTAGTTCATGTTTCTATTTTGATCCATTCACCTTTTTCAGCTAATACTTCATATTCGTTAAATCCAAACGTTGACACTCCAGTTTCTTTTCCAGGCCTTGGTGTGGAAGAAAGAACTGGCTTTTCCCAAAGGCCAGTATTTTTCCTCCTCCCCTTTACTAAGGCCACTCTGCCCACCTGCTGCCGAGAAAGCAGAAGCAGAGTCAAACCTGGGCACAGCCCTCATCGAACGGGGGCTGAGAGCTCATTTGAGGAAGAACAGACCACTAATAAATCGCATGGTCATTACCCTTTATGCATACTTGTTCTAATAGGTGTCGCAGATTCCTGCCTCCTAATAAGGAAAGGAAGTAGAAAAACACATAAATTCTCTCGAGGGAGTCAGACAGCCCGAAGCCACGCTCGACAGCTGCAAACGTTACCATGAGCACAAAAGCAAAACAGGGTTTAAAAAAGTGATACATTGCCAGGGATTTTGGCAAGATTTCCTTGAATCCAGACTATGTTTTGCACTGTTTCAGTTGAAAAGAACAGCACTCCTGCCTGCCACGTGATGGAATTTGAAGATTAAATAAACAACGGTGTTAATTAAAAGGGCTTGATTGAAAGCATCCCAACATTTCCCTTTATCTTGTAGATTTGTTTGTTTGCTTGCATGCTTAGTTGTTTTAACTTCCTTCCTTCCTTCCTTCCTTCCTTCCTTCCTTCCTTCCTTCCTACCAACCCCCCACCCACCCACCAAAAAAAAACATAAAAAAATAAAACCTAATATTTTTATTTTTTTTTTTTTTTTTTTTTTTTTTTTGTGGGTTGGGTGGTTGGTTGGTAGGAAGGAAGGAAGGAAGGAAGGAAGGAAGGAAGGAAGGAAG